>VXAA01007265.1:48506-89846 GCA_013399115.1 Anseranas semipalmata
TTTTTTTTTTTTTTTTTGATTGCCAGGAAGAGTGCTATTTTTGAGGAAAAATATAGTAATTACTATTTACATAATACAGCTTTAAGGTCTGATTTGGAAGCATGTAATTTCTGTGTTTCCTCCCACTTTTCAAGGTGACTAATAAATCTATTTTTGAAAGTTAGAATTAAAAAACATTGAATAATTTAACCTATTATCTATTGCCTGAAATTGATGTAAAACTTCACGTCTAAAATTCAAGTAAGGAATAAGATGAAATGAAGTGATTGCTGAGCACCTCTCCTTAGTATTAACTTAAGTATAACCTCAAAACCAGTTTCTGCTTGGTCAGCTCTTCCTTTCTGGGGAATAAAAAGTGACTGCATTTCTTTGACAATTAAAAAAAAAAAAAAGTTGGTGGGAATGAAGTCCCCTAAGTATAAGAACTTCCATTTCTGCAAAGTATTTGTAACAACAGTATTACATCTGCAGTGGTGCTCCAATTCAAACGTATCTTTCTCACTTCTAATTACTGAGAATAGGAAGTAGCGTACAGCAAAATTGCCAACTTAAGTGCCTTGGTTAATGTCACATGTAGTCACATCTAATTAAAAGGTATTATTATGGAAATTAGTTGTTGGACTGTATATCCTGAGGATCCTTTGTTATTGGAATATGAGTTTAATGATGTAAACTGTGAGGCTTAGAGGGCACTGCTGGAACCTACAATTAGGTTTTGGAGACCGATTTACACACAGCACAACTTGTTAATTCTCTGGATAAATGTGTCACAATTCCCAAGTAGAGCATGGAATTGAACAATTTTTACTCATCTCCTGGTGTTATTGAAACTGATGTCTTCTCGCTGTTCTGAAAACCTCATTTTAGTGAATAGGATGAAACAGATTATTCACTATCTCGCTTAGGCATGCCTACTATTAGATTGTTCACGGGATCTGGTTTCCTGAAAGAGTTTCTGTTAACAATCTTTCAATTACTGTTTAAAGGTTTTTATGACCACTTAAAGGAGGGAACTACCAAACTGTACTGTGGGCCTTTAAATCATTGCAAATGGGCCTCTAATGATAACAGAGATTTCTATTTTAAAACCATGAAATTGTTAATTTGTCTATCTTTACAGCTTTCTCACTTATGTTGATAATTCTAAGCAATTTAAAATCCAATTATTTCCAAAATATGACAGTAATTAGATTAGTGTTTTTACATGAACAGAACATGTAGCATAAAATTCATTTTGAGGGATATTATTTTATACTCACTTGAAATGAAATTGAAACTACCCTACAAAGGTGTTGTTTTTCTTTTTAAAAACTTGTGGAGAGAAGAAAAGGGTTAATGTTTAAGACGATCTTAAATGGAAGGCAAATGTGACATAAATGCACAGTTTGTAGTGGTATGTATGGATGTATGGAAAGCATTGAGAAAACAGAAGTGAAGCATATAGTGCAAACTAATATACAAATAGAAGAATTTCTGTCCTATGAGGTGGTGATAGACACATGCTAATTATACATGCTGAAAGAATAAATTGCTGTTTCTCTAAAGATCTAAAGGTAATGTTTATATAAATAATTACACAATTTATAAACAGTGAAATTGAGATTAGGAGTTGAACATGAAATGCTTTTCACCTTGAGTATGTTTGACAGGGCATGGCTTTTGTCTCTGGTAGCTGATAAGGTCTCTGCTTGGTGGTTGTGTGTTCCTGTGCTCCTAGCTGCTGATCCAGCCAGCAGGGTTGTCAGCTCAGTGAGCAATGTCACTGGACTGGAGCGAAAGGGACATTAAGTGGTTGACACTGAGGGATGGCAATAAATGAGATGGGAGCTAAATATATAGGTTTGTGACATTCTAGCAGCTGGCTTAAGTCCTGCTGTTTGCTGCTTGGGTTTACTAGCCTTAAAAAGGAAGAGAATGCATTGTAGCACTGGGAAGAAAAAAAACAGCTGGTGGCTTATCAGTCAGCCCTAATGACAGAGAAGGTTAAAGAGTTTGGAAGGACAAACTTTGAAAGAGTGCTTTTATTAGTTGCATAAAATATAAATTATTAATTTTATGTAAATTTATGAAATCAGTCTAAAACTTTTCAGTATTCCGTGGCTCATCAAGTGCGAAGAGAAATGAATCCTTGGATTGGGGCAGTTTGTTAGGTGATGTTACGGTAACGTTCTGATGCTTCCTTGCTGCTCAGTGGGACTCTCTGGAAACATTTTGATACTTGATACCTTGCAGTTAAATATTAAATTTAGAAAAACTATTTCTTTTTGTAACAGATGTAAACATGAGTGCTCTTGAATGGTATAGACTTGTATCTCTTAACCCCCCCCCATTAGTGATGTAGAGAAGTACTGTAATGTGTTTTATTTATAAAGTATTTTCAAAGTGAAAGCTAACATTTGGAAAAATCAGCCCTTAACTGCTTAAAAGATTCATCTTTGATATGTAACTATAAGTACATCTACTACTTCTGCGTGCAGTAAAGGCTGTCAGAATGTAAGCTGGAGATGTCTAACACGTCAGCTGGAAGATTAAGCCTGCTTGGTGCCTTTTGCTGCTGCTTTTTGCTTGAGTTTCTACTGTTTTTTTTGTCGAGGACTCGTTCAGTTCTTGAACCCAACCTAGGTCATTTCTCCTGGCTTATAGCTGTCAGCTGACCCAGAGAAGCAAAGAGCGAAACCTGCCGTGCGGCTCTTCAGCGGGTGCGGTGCTGGTGAGCAGGCCTCTCTGCCCCCGTCACACCGGAGGCAGCCTGCTGCTGCGTGTAGCCGGGGCCTGGGAGCGGGCCCGGCCTTTCCCAAGAGGAGCTCCGGCTGAGGGGACTGACAGTGCTCCGCTTCAGCGGAGTGGGCTTTACGGGACGCTTTTTCTTTATCATTCTTATTATTTATTCAGTGTGGGCAGGCTCCTTGTCTAGCAGTGTAATCATGACGGGAAGTGGTCAGGAAATCCCAGATCTCGTCCTGTTAGGAGGAGCTGGCACATCCCCTCACAGCGCGTTGGAGGCTTGTGGACAGGAGGCATAGCCACTGCAAGCTTAGTGGCAGATTTTAGACAAATGCAGCTGTGACAGATGAGCCTCGTTTGTCTTAATGTTAAGACCTGTTTTTCCCCGGGATATGAGCAGCTTCTCCTTGTTATGGTAGTACTACCAGAGTGGTTTTCTACCAATTTGAGGTGGTCTTTGTGTTTTATCTTTTCTACAGGGAGTACTAAAATAGCTATGTGGACGTTAAGGTTGACTATGCGTAGCTTGATGATGCACCAGATAGGGTATTCAGGCCTTGCGTAAAAGAGATTAGAGAGATTTGAGCTTCTTTGCTCAGGGAATTTGAGGTATTGTGTTTAGTCAGATTTACTTTTTTGTATATCCTTATACAGAGAGATTTATGGATACGGAGCTGTGTAGTCATTTGAAAATCTTGTCTTGCATTAGTATGTGATACCATTCTTGGAGTGCTCATTGCCTTCTGAATTAGCACAGGAGCCCTTCTGGATCTCACTTTTGAATTCAAAGTTTTTAGGTCAATGCAACTATCACCTATTTGACACATTATACAAGAATATCAGCACAAATATAAACAAAATTGTCACTAATTTAATAAACTTACCTTTATTTCTTCTGCTTATCTAATACAAGCACTGTTTATAATAGTAGCTTTTTTTCTGTGTGATTATTTAAATTTGCACAGCAAAACTAGAAGCACGCCATTTTTGTTGTTTGAGTTACAGGTCAGCAATTTAAGAATTAATCTTAAATCGATTCTCTCAAACTTCCTGGTCCATTTATCTGACCTTTGCTGCTTCCATTTAAAGCAGATTTAGCAGTGCAACTTCTGCAGTATTTTAGAAATTCTTGAGTTGTTGATAAAATAACGTAAGGTCCTTATGGCAGCAGTATAGCATTCATTTTCACAAAGGTGGAGTTCTCACTTTTTGGCTAAAGAAAATGGATTGTTTTCTAGCTTTTTTTCTAGGATGTTGTGTTATCTAATGCCAGCAATATGTGATGCGGGTATAAGTTCACTACAAAAAAAAAAAAGAGAGAGAGAGAAAAATCCCCTGTATATAATTCTAGGACAGAATAAAACGATAGTAGTCACTTAATGATAAATTCCTTGGCATAAATGTTTGTGTTGGGTTAATTCTTAGAAAACTGAATTGAAGATCAGTTAAGATGTGGTAATTTTTGTAGTCTATTAAATTAGGTTATTTACTTTTTTTTTTTGGTGTGTGGTTAGGTAGAATGTTTCAAATTAGCAAAATAATTCTTGAACAAATTATATTAGCTCCTAATCTGGCAAAAAAAAAAAAAGTGCCATTGAGTTTAGATGTTAATAGAAAGAAATTAAAATAAAAAATTCTATCTTTTCTTACTTTGGGAACTTGTACCTGTTGCCTTACAAAACCAGGAGGTTGCCCAGAGGAGCTGAAAATAGATTTTCTGTTCTATTTTGTGGTTGAAAGTGTGGATGAAAATTATATTGGTACAATAGATAGCAAAACAAATGCATTTTGAAGATTTTGATTTTTGTATATATATTCTGAATTCTTATGGTTGCATTTTGATAACAGGTCTTGACAGATACCAACCTCCAAACAGGTAACAAAGGAAACTGTATGTTGGCTACCCTACCTAGTTATAACACAGTCAGCTAATGAGGATTAGCTACTGCTGAGGTTCTTCTGTCACATGAATTAGAATTTCTGTGCTAAAAATTAAGTGTTGTTTAGGTATATTTGTAGCTAGTATCATAACATTTAAAAAAGAATGAATAAAACATCAAGTGTTTAATCTGGATACTTGATAGTTTATTCAGAAGTTCCCCTACAAATGCAAGTTAAGAATTTTGAGAAAATAAATTGTATACTTCAGTGTTGGTTTTATTTTTATTTATTTATTTATTTTCCTTTAATAAAGAAAGTTCTATTACCATTATTAAACTGACCTGGAAAGCTAGCCTTTTCTTTTTTTTTTTTTTTAAATGAATCTGTTCCATTGTGTTTACATGGGGGGTTGTATAGCTGTTTGTCAGTTAAACAAGCTCTCAAAGCCTTCAACACAGAGGTTATTAAGGGTGAATAACGTGGATTTAAAGGATTTAGTAATTCATTCTAAATCCCAGCTATACTTTTAAAGGCATTTTATATTTTTTTTTGAGGAGCATTTAAAGCATTTAGGGTGCTTTATGCTGAGTAAAAACTATTCTGTTGAAATCACAGGGATAATCTGGTTTGTCTAGATTACAGCTGCAGTGATCAGAAAAAGGTTCTGAGCTTTTTTTTGAATGGTCAGCAGTGGCTATTAGTCTGCTAGGTCAGAAATTAATGTAAATAATCTGGTAATTGACAGGTCAATTCTAGCAATAAAATTAACCTTGTAGAGTTGTGGCATCTTCAAATGGAATACATTGATATTTTTATTTTAAGATGCTTGTGTTCTTTAATGCTGTTGTACTGTCTTGAAGCTTTAATTGTGCTGTACTACTTTGTAAAAAGAATTTTGTTTTTGTCATAGCAAGCAATATATTTATTAACATTTGTCACCCCATTAAAACAATCTCAGTTTTCTATCTGAAATTACACGGTGCGCTGTTTATTTTGACTGACTTTGACGTAGATTCCAGACCATAATTTGAATCAGTTTTTAATTTGTTAAATATTATTATGCTGCAGGAATATAGATACTAGCCTAGAGAATTTTATAGTTATGTTAGCCCTGGGAGGCTCAGTAAATGTGATGCTTGTGGGTTTTTTTTGACTAGTAGAATTAATTTTTTCAGTAAAAAAAGAAAATCTAAATATTAAGAAATCCTGGTTTTTCTTAGTATTAAAAATTCCTAAAACATCTTACAGATTCTATCACTTGTTACAGTTTTACTCAGAACTTCACTAATGAGAAGCAGTAATAAATGAACATTTCTTAAGATGAACCAAAATGTTCATTGTAATAATCCAGCCTTGAAATCATGAAAGCATTTGTTACTGATGTCCAAGAGGGAAGTCTCTGGTTGCTGATATTTTTGTGTAATATATAACAGACTTCAAATCACGGAATGTTAACTTTGTTCTTCTTCTTCAAAATTATTATGTTTTAGTAATATATTACAATTATGTTCATATCCTTTACTTTTGCATTAACAAATGTGTAAGTTAAAGACCCTTTTGCACTTGACTGAGCTTGACTTACTCCCACAATAGTTATTTATTTTATTTTGTCTTGCCTGTAACAAGATGAGTTCTCACTTAGCTTTGATGATTGTATTAGAATGGCGTATGTCAGATACACCCAGCAGATAAAAGTGGATATATCTGGCATAAGCAGATTATACATGTCATGCTGGTATTCCCTACATATGTACTTTGGCATTTACTTGGTTATTTTGCTCAGAAAATTTGCTTTGTAAAGGGATGAAGGGAATGTTTCTTGGGCCTTGCTGTCTGCAGCCAGTCTTCTATCACCAGTAGGTGTTTCTGGAAGAGATTTCAGGAAACAACTTCACTGTTTTCACCATCATTCTAGCAACTACATGAAGTTAGTTTGTATGTAAAAAAAAAAAATTAACTTCTATATGTTATTGCTACTATCTGTGTTCACTGTAGTGACAATGTTAATACCATCTGCTATGTCAGCCGCCTCTCCCTGTAAAATCTCATCAGACAGTCTGGTTCTCTTAACTATGCAGAACACTTGCCAAATTCCACTGGAGCATCTTTAATCCTCAAAATACATGCTAATGCAATTAATGAAAGATTTTGCAATTTCAAAAATATTCCTCAAACATACTTTTTCTACTTGGTTTCTCAAATGTGAACCAGTGGCGCAGCTGTGTATGTAAAACTTCTCATTCTTTGTTTTCAGTCAATCTACAGTGAGGTCACTGAGTAAGCTGTGTACAGGATGCACTTGTTTTTATACGGTAGTGTTTCTTGTTACGGCTTTCTTCTGAACACAGAGTTGCGTAGCTGTTCTCTGTAGTGAGGAGTGTGGTGTTAAATCACTAGAAATACTTAGTAAGGCCTGAAATGTATCTGAGGCTTTCTGTGCACGAGAAAAGACTTTCAATTTCCTTAATCACCACCTATCAAAAATCTAGTGGTATGATCTGTATGGGATGAGATTGTGTCCATAGCTTGGAGTATTTCCGTAGAATATTTTGACTGAAAGGGAAAAAAGGGGGAGGACAGGAGGACGACAGATGTAAATGTGAACTGAAAATCTGTCTAAATTTATTCACGGTGATTTTAAATAAAGATGAAATTTCTTAGGTGTGTATGTTCTCTTCAAATTGTGTTTGTGTGTATAAATATATAAATTTACATCACAGTTTCTATTGTAAATAAAACTTTATGACAAAGTAGCCTTTGTGAAAATGGGTATTTGCTCATGATAAGTTAATTGAATAAACATTGGAAAATGTTATAGCTAGAAAACACATTGTGTAAGGTAGAGTAAATTGCACATTTAAGTGATTTCTACTGTCCTATGAAATATGTAAGATTTTCTGACAAAGTAATCTCAAAGTTACAAGTTAAACTAGATGTTTTGTTTCCTTTATTGAACACCAAACTGTGTAACTGAGAGTGTAAGATCTTATCCACTTCAGATTTAATATGCTATATTTTTCCAGTACCTCAAATATTTTTTCTTCTTAAAAAGTTACATGGCTGATTAGATTTTTTTAAAGCCTATAACTTTTTTAAGATTACCTGAAAATCAAATTAAAGTAATTTGAGCTATTTCTGATTGACGCAAAATAATTTTATGTAGAAATAACTGTATGAGCAGTGAAACAATGTTTTTTGGAAAAGAAAACAGTTGGAAAATATTAAACAATCCAAACATGCTAATTTTAGTAGGTCAGTGAAAGCTGTTGGTGGATTTAGAACATCATCTTCTGACTGGTACAAAGACCTTTCTCTTCCACTTATGACACGTTTTGTCAGCATAGTGCTACTTTTAAAAGCAGAAATACTACAGTAGAAGACAAATTTGCAGTAGAAAACAGATATAAATCTGTTTCAATTAAATGCATAAACTGCTTTTCTTCAGTAAAACTATTTGAGAAGAGTTAAATTGTAACTTTAAGTATTCTTAGTTAAAGTCAGCATTGGGCATCCTTTTTGTTACGAGGAACTACTGAGATTTTACTTAAAATAGTGCTTAGGCTGTGTATAAAATGTTCACGCTCAAATATGCATTATGCCTGTGGAACAAATAAGCTTTCTAAGGCATTTCTCAATTTGCTTAAAATTGAAATAGACTTTAAGAATAGCTTGTTCTGGCTTTTTTCCAGTGATAAGTAACTAGCTCTGCAAATGCAATGTATAGTAAATCATTGGAACACTTGCTAATAAGATGGTAGAATAAATTAGTTTTTAATTGAGCAAAATAATTGTTTAACCAAATGCGTGTGCTTATGCTCACTCTCTTGCTAGATTTGGATATTTTAAACAAAACAGATTTTTTTCCAATTCTTCTCCAGTAATAAAGGCAAGATTTTTTTCCATCAGATAAATTAGATCTCCCCATATCTTAGTCTTGGGTGTCAAGGGAAAACACAAAATACAAAAGGCACAATAATACTGTGAAATATAGTACTGCTGGATTCCCTCAAGTTCCTCTGGTTTTAACTCGCATGGAAAGTTTCTTAAACATTGCATTTCCTGTACCCTGTAAAAATTGGACACGCTTCTGTGAAAGCTTTTATTAATCAGCAGCTGTGAGTCTTAGCATAGTTTGTTCTTATTTTCCTTTTGTTCTTTTCTTCTGGGCGTAGGGGCTTGTGAGGCATAGAAGGACTGTAAAAGCACTTGGGCCGCTTGGGAAATAATTACTCTATGCATGGGGAATACAAGGCATTCTATGAGAGGTTTTCTGATGCAGTCGACTTGTTGGGTAGGACACCAGATAGGAATTTTGTCAGCACTTAGGAGTGTTGGTTGCTGCGTAGTGGTCATTAAGATCTCGGAGTAGGTGCAAACCTTAGGATTTAGAGCAGCTCTTATTCTTCTAATGTGGTTGGTACTGCTTAAATATGCATGTAGGTGACACACAGGATGCTTTTGTGTTTATGCATGTCACTAACACGTTTCTCCTGGAGTTTCTCTTGAGTTCTAATACGGAGTTTGTATAGGAAGATTTGAGAACACAGTAAAAATAAAACTTAGTTCAGCTCCTCTTGTAAAAACAAACAAAAACACACAGAGAAAAATGATTATAAAATACTGTGAGTAAAAATGATAAATCATATAAAAATAAGTTCAGTATAGAAATCTCTTGCTTGTGGAGAACAGGAGGAGTAACTTCATGAAGGAAAACGAAGTATCTGTTTCCTATTGTTGGTTGATGCAGAACCAGTTAATCTTACCATGAGTCTTTTCTGCTTCAATTTTAACGTAATCTCTCATTCTAACATGCATGAGCTTGATGCATTCAAAGTAATGCAGTCTGATCACCTTAAATTGATCAAAGCACTTTTGAACCACTGATGTTTATTTATTGCTAAATCACTAGGGGTAAGGTGAATCCTGGGTGACTGGACAAGTCCAGAGTGAGAAAGAAGCAGTACGGAATTATGGAGAAATGTCCCTAGCTTTGACATCACACAGTGTTAGAACAGTGTGCATGAACACAGGTGTGTTATTTGTAGGGAAACATACGGTGACGAAGAAGAATGCAATTGGGTGAGATCATGGGACAAAGAGCATGAGAAATCTTGACTTAAAATGTGATTAAAAAGGGTCTTTGAATTTGTCAGATGTATCTGGTTCCAGTAATACTGTTTGATAAACCATTAGGCTTGGCAGTGTCCTGGTTTCAGCTAGGATAGAGTTCATTTTCTTACTAGTTAGCTGGTATGGTGCTGTGTTCTGGATTTAGGATGCAAATGATGGTAATAACACACTGATGTTTTGGTTGTGGCAGAGCAGCGCTCACCCAGAGCCAAGGAGCCTCCTGCTCCCCGTGCTGCCCTGCCAGCAGGAGGCTGGGGTGCACCAGGGGCTGGGAGGGGACACAGCCAGGACAGGTGGCCCAGGCTGGCCAGAGGGATGTCCCACGCCGCGTGGCCTCATGCTCAGCAGTAACAGCTGCTGTTACTGGTGGCGATGGGGTGCTGCTCGGGGTCTGGCTGGGCATTGGTCAGTGGGTGGTGAGCAGTTGCATCGTGCATCACTTGCTTTGTATATTCCTGTATCATCATTTTTATTTTCCTTCCTTTTCTGTCCTATTACACTGTCTTTGTCTCAGCCCATGAAGTTTACCTTTCATTTTTTTCTCCGATTCTCTCCCTCATCCCACTGTGGGGGAGCGAGCGAGCAGCTGTGGTGCTGAGCTGCCTGCCGGGTTAAACCTCAACAGACTGGTAAGAGAAGCCGTAGGTGCTGGTACAGCTGCATTCTGGTAAAAGTTGTGACGCTGTCCGGCTAAAAGGCTTGGTCTGCGCTGTTTCCTGAATTGTGGTCTGCTGGACTCTCTTAACCCTGTACCGGGTTCCTTCAGGAGAGAGTCATAATTGCTTTTTTCCTGTGGAGTTCTCAGCTGCAGCTTTGAGATGGCAGTGTGAGAAACTGAACGTTGACAGTGATCCAGTGGTATAAAAAGCTTGGGAATCGTTTGTTAAAATAACAGCTTGCTTAATCTACGATAATTGATTGCTGGTGACTATAGAATCAACCAAGACCCCACCTCAAGTGAGGTCCTGGAGTAGTTTCCCTGAGCTCAGATCTCTAATATATTTGGGAATAACTTTGTTGGTGGATTAGAAACTACACTTGAAAAACATTAAAGACATACCAAATACTTTTGAAGACAGAATTAAAATTCAAAACTGTCTTGCAATTGGTGTGCCCAGTGTCAACAGTGCGGAATTCATTGGACAAATGTAGAATGATGTGGTGCTGGAGGGGAGCTTCTAAATTGAATATGAATACAAAACTGGGGAAAGCTGGCGAGGCAAAGGTAATGAAGAACAGTATCTGGCATCAACAAATGTTGAACCAAATATGAGACCTGAGATTTGGAGCTGGGGAGGGATTGAGAAGCTGAGATGTATTAATAGGAATGTGGTTTGTTAGATGTAATTGTTCTGAGTAATTTACCTTTGCAGAGGTCTCAGTTGAAATATTGCCTCGTCCAGGCATTCTGCTTTAAGAAATGAACAAATTGGAGCGTGCAAGAGAAGTAACAGGAACAGTCAGACTTTTGGAAGCCTTACCTATCCAAAAAGGTTCGAGGTGCTAATACCTACAGTTTGGAAAGAAGACAGGGGGTTGAGCTACTGGGAACAATTTATAAGGCTCTTTGTAAGAAGAGAATGTTCTGGGAGTAGCCAGAAAAGAAACTGGCTTAACATTTAACAGAACAATTCGCAGTTTGTCAGCAACTGCTCAACTAGAATCCACCATTCAAGATGATGTCCTGGTGATATAAATAAAGTTGTAAGCTTGAGAGTAATTAAAAAAAAAAAAAAAATCCTGCTTTTTAACTTAGAATCATGCTGTTTTCTTTTTTATCCAAATTATATGATCTTATAATTTGATTATTCTTTTAAGCGTGCTCCAATATAACAGCTGGCAGTTAATAAAATATTAGAGGCTGCTATTGTCTGTCTTGGGAGATAGAGAATGTAATGATTATCACCTTATGTTGGTAAAAAGAGTGCTTTAAGGGCAGGTTTTTGATATTATTTTTGCTTTTTCTGTGGAATAGGATATGTATCTAAAGATCTAGTGTGCAGAGAGGTAAGTTAGGTGCTGTTTACACATGTTTAAGCATGAAATGTGGTAAAAATTCAGGGCTGAACTTTATCACTTGTCATCACTTTGTCCAGTCTTAGTGAATCTTCCTGAATTTCTTGTGGCTCACAGTTTGTGTATACATTCACGAGTGCTTTTAATCTTTAGTTCTTTTCCCTGCGGTTGATACAGACTTCATACTTCTTTGTTTTTTGGGCTTGGAATACGAAATTATTTTGGGAGTATATCTTCCCTCTGAACAGTTTAGCCACAGTGAAACATGAATATTTTTGTTGGAGAACTTTAATTTGCTTGTGTTCATAATTTGTGTTCACTCCTAAATCATTTTTGGTCTTTGTAGTTTTATAAGAATTTCAAATATGTTGAGTTATAGTGCTCAAAACCAATTTTAATTAGCTGAGGAAATGAAAACCATCTTTTTCATAATTCCATTGAAATCCATCCTTGAATTCCATCCTTGCTTTGTTTGCAAGGATCTAAAATAATCAGACTCCTGTCCTTAATGTGCAGTTTCTGTTATTTTAATATCTATGCTTAAATTTAATTTTCAGTCTGAAATGTCTGGGTTTACGTATCTCTAGAGCCTGGTGCTACATCTTCTCACTGTTGTTGTCACAGAGTCCTGACGTATGCTGAATGCTGCCTTTGCTTAGTGCTTTTTTTATTTATTTCGTTATTTCCAGAGTCTGGGGTTGAAAATAGTGAAAGAATAAGAATCTGGAAAGTAACTAAGTAATGTTACATACATCATTATTACATGTTGGTAATGGCTAAATGCCAATATTGCTATGCTAAGTATAGGCAGGGATTTGTCTCATTATATTGATGTTAGCCACCTAAACATGGAAAACTCTCTCTATATGCACACCTATATATGAGTGAAGTATACAACTTAGAGCAGTCGCATGTACTTTTGACATGGTTTTATACAGATATTAATCATGCTGGTACGTTGAATTTGATTGATATATATCTTGATGTTCCACACAAAACCTGAAGTTGAATACATAAGAACTTAAGTGTCCTTTCAATACTTAAAGGGGGCTTATAAAAAGGATGGAGGGGGACTCTTTACTCGCGTAGATAATGATAGGACAAGGGGCAACGGTTTTAAACTAAAAGAGGATAGATTTAGACTAGATGTTAGGAAGAAATTCTTCACTGTGAGTGTGGTGCGGCACTGGCACAGGCTGCCCAGAGAAGCTGTGGATGCCCCATCCCTGGATGTGTTCAAGGCCAGGCTGGATGGGGCCCTGGGCAACCTGATCTAGTGGGAGGTGTCCCTGCCCACGGCAGGGGGGTTGGAACTGGATGATCTTTTAGGTCCCTTCCAACCCAAACCATTCTATGATTCTAAGCGTGGTTTTTTGTTGTTGTTGTTTTTGTTTTGATTGCTTGTTTTGCTGAAAGAAATGTTATGAGATGGTTGGTTTAAAAAAAAAAAAGTTTTTGTAGGTGATGGGTGGCCAACTGTCAGCGTGCTAGTCAGGTAGACTCCACTAGAAAAATATGAAAGGGCAAAAAAGAATGTTTTCTGGATGCTCCTTAGCTGTAGGCAGGGAGCAAATGAAGAGTAGACCTAGAGGCCTTTCCTGAAGGCCCTGTGGTGCCATTATGAGGCTGGACCTACACCCGGCACCATATCAGTCCTACCACATGAAAGTTGTATGCGTCTGGTCATGCAACCAGAAAATGTGTTTCAATGACGTGATGCACGTTGTTGGCTTACTAAAGAGCACGTATGATCCTGTCAGTAGTTTGTATTTTCTGTAAGAGCTCATATGACTTGATGTGGAGGAAGTCAGGACTATCACTGCCCTAGACTGCCAGATGTTAAACTTCAGGATTTCAGATGAAAATCAGGTTTTATTTTCCAAAGTAGAGATCACATAGGCATCTAATATATGAAAGCAATACTTGCCTTGTTCTTTCACCTGAGGAATTTAGTGTGGTGTTCTAAATTGCTTAAAAAAAAAAAGATGATGTTTTAGAGATAGAAATATATCTTTAAATTGATTTTGTTCACTTTGTTTTATAGAAAAAAATCTTTTTTTTTCTTTTTCTAGTTTAACTTTGTTGGAAGAATCCTTGGGCCCAGAGGACTAACAGCTAAACAGCTTGAGGCAGAAACAGGATGCAAGATAATGGTCCGAGGGAAGGGCTCAATGAGGGACAAAAAGAAGGTAAGCTCCTTAAAGGTAGTATAGTTTCAAATGTATAGTTTTCTTTGCTAACACGGGATGAGGTTGTGTCTCTCTTTTATTTTCCTTTGTTGTGTTTTTACTATATGCTTCATAATTTGGTGTTTTTTTACAGACTTAGTGATTAACGCAACCTACCTTGAAGAAGTTAAATATGCATGCTCCGTAATGGTGCAATTGGGAGTCTAACTAGCAATTATAAAGTATTCTTCAGTAATAACTAACTTCTAATTGTGTCAGATGTTTCACAAGGTAAAGGTAAAAATTCAGGTTAAATGTATTTTTCCAAGGAAGTGCTATTAATATTACAGGTGTTGTTAAGAACTTTCTTGTACTGAAATACCAAAGGAGTGACTAGTGCAAGTAGTGGAGATTAGAAAATAAGTTAAATGTATTTCTGGCAGTGAATTTTGTCGGAGTGAACCAAGAAGCACTGTTTCTGAATTTGTTTTGTGTGTTCAAGTGGAGTTGGGATATAATTAGGGCTATTTATTGCCCTGTCCTGTAATATATGTGCTCTGCCCATGTGAGTAGGGAGACTATACTTTTCAGGATAGAGTCATCCTGAATGTTAAGTTGTTCTGATGGTAACTCCTGGAAGTTACTTCTTTCTGCAGTTTTTATTTTCTAGCTATTTTCACCTCTGTGGTTGTTACTGCTGAAGTTGCATCAGCATCACCACTTCAGTTTTGAAATGTACACTTAGCAATACTCTTGTCTTCTTTGTTCCAATAAGTATTACTTCTTTTGGTTCTTTAGAAATTTTTTTCCCCTTCCCCTTATCAGGTTAGTCATGTAATACATTCTATTGATATATATGTAGCGCTTAACAGTTAAAATAGAACCAATTAAAATGCACAGTTGAAAATCTCGGACTTCCCAGACTTTATGACTGTGTTGCTTTCAAACTTCATTTGTTGCCTCTTGTTTTCATAATCTGGTGTAATACTTTTACCTCCGTTTCTGTTATTCCACCTATAGCTATTTTGGGTACTTAGATGGCCAGCTTTTGAGCAAAGGTCTGTTCTGATCTGTGGGAGATTTTGGTTGTTTAGGTTCTGTAGAAGTAAGAGGGTGATACTGTCTTAAATGATACCAGATTTATGAAGGAGTTGAAGGATTTTTGTTTATTTTTAACATTCTGGTTGTCATCCTGAACTCCTTCTACCTCTTGGTTTTGGGGGAGATCTAACATATAAACTAGTCCTATTATTATGGGGTATAAAACTGTAAATGGGTAAGTAGAACTTGTAGAATTGATATTTTTGTAAGGGATTTTGAAATATGATTTCCTGTAAGTGGGGGCTGGTATGAGACATTAAAATTTCCATGGTATTAAGGTTTCAGCATGCTTCAGCTGACATACCAAATTGCATGGGTGTAGATGCTGTATTTTGAAGCAAAGCTTATGGTTGCCAGTATATGAACAATCTTATTTCCATAACTTTGTGACTATTAATAGTAGCCAATTTTTTACATATTCAATTACACTGTAAATATATCTGTAAATATATCTATCTGTATGTATATCCTGGGGCGGGAGATTCAGTGAAAATATTGCCTCCTCTTTGCAGTTTGCTAACTGCACCTAGTTCTCAGAAGACTATTCAAAAAAGACTACTGAAAGCTGCTGCTTTTTGGCTGGGAGATTAATTTGAAGTTAAGGCTTCTGAATGCACATGTGTAACAAAGTAAATCTTCAAAATATGGAAGATAATAAAATGCAGTTTTAAATGGATGAATTACCAAACTGTCAACCTTAGAAGAGAAATACTGGTATTTTAACAAAAAAAAAAAAAAAAAAAGTGTGTACTTAATGGTTCATTCATTTTTTTCCCTATTTTTCCTAGTTTTTAAAAGGCGCCGTATATTTCTTAATAGTACAGTTCCTAAATTCTGCCCATAAATGAATGTATGTTATTGATGCCCCTTCTGTATGTTAAGACTGAAAAATGTTAAGCCTGGGGTGGTTTATCAGGACTTAGGTTATGTAATTTTTATTTTTTATGAATAAAAAAATGTTGGTGCTGGTTCATTTACGTTCATAGATATTGTAAGCTAAAACATCTAGGCATCTGTTCTTCAGAAAGCTTGCAAGTATAAATTGAGGCCCCAAACTTTAATGGTCTTAAGATAACGACTTGCTGTAACTAGTGAACATCTGTAAATTTAAGATAGACATCAACAATGATGCTCTGATACAGAATGGTAGAATCATCTAGGTTGGGAAAGACCTTCAAGATCATCAAGTCCAACCATCAATCTGACCTACCAAGTCCCATCACTAAACCATGACCCTTAGTGCCATGTCCACCTATCTCTTAAATACCTCAAGGGATGGGAACTCATCCCTGCCCAGCCCATTCCAATGCTTGACCGTTTCCTTGAAGAAATTTCCCCTAATATCCAATCCAAACCTCCCCTGGTACAACTTGACAACATTTCCTCTCATCCTGGACTCTGGAGATCTTGTCAAGCCTCCCTCTTCAAGGGTCACCTGGTTGCCCAGGACCGTATCCAGACAGCTGTTATGTTTTGTGTCCATGATCTCACTCCTACCTCTGTGCTTCAGAACCCATCCTTTCTTGTGGGGAATCATTTCCCTAGATAGCTTGGGCAGTTTTACAGTTTGGGGAAGTGGTATTTTCGGACTGATATCCCCCACCCTTCCTTTTTTTTTTTTTTTCTTTCTGTGCCAGAGAATAGGTGGTGTGAGCTACTTGAGTTTTGTTTTTGAGAAAAAGCTGAGAGGAACTGCGACCTGAGTATGAGTGTATTTCTCACCTGTTTTTTTTTTTTTCAAGTTTAATAGGAAAAGGAAAGCTGTCTTCAACAAGGACTAGTTCTGCAGAATGAGGCAGATCAGCTAGAAGTTTGTACACATCAAAAACATATACCGATATAGCCAGTGCTTTAATGTCTATAAGCCTTTGCATAATACAGTATGTGTTAAGCAGCTTCAGACTGATGGATCATTCCTGGGATGTCTTATGATGATTGTTTACAAGTTGGACAGGAAAAAACAGGAACCCGTTACCTTTTCTAAGTTGTCCATTCTCTGATATTTTTGGAGCACAGAATACTTGACCATTGATGATTTCATGAGATAATACTGCGGTTAGTGTCGAATATCAAATAATTTAAAATATTTGAATGATATAGTTATACAATATATTTGAATACCAAAGGGTATAATATTGGTTGAATGCCAATCAGTGTTGAGTACCAAAAAGTTTGCTTGACAAAACCTATTTTCATGTCATCCATTTCTGATCTTTTTAGAGCTGTTTTGCTGTCTGAGGTGATTGGTATTAGTCAGTAGTTTATTACCATTTTCAGACAGTGGACTTTGTTGCTGTATTGTGTGACCTACCATTGTTGTTGTAACAAGAACTGTTCCTTAATCATCGATTATGATGCAGTTTGTGATGCATCTTGTTCCCAAATATGATTCTTCTTCTAAAAATAACGAATTGTGATTCAAGACATGATCACAAAAGGGATAAAGTAAGAAACTGGTATTTATCAGTTTGGCGAGTAAGTACTCTTGCTGTTGGTTCTTGCCTCTCTTCCTGATGAATTATGCATACAGATGAACTCCTTAGAGTTGCAGCACGAGATGATCAACTTCCTTGGCAGTCAGTGCCTTTTAGTGCTAACCACGCTTCCCTTATTTTCTCAAGGGGCTTATCTAGGGTCAATGTTGTTTACAAAAGAAAGGGAGTATTCAGGATTTTTCCAGTTTTTGACTGAATTGTTTTGAGATTTGTAGGAGAATAAAGATGAAGGTTAATTTGTATTTATATTTCCTATGTATATTTCATATCTACAAACCTGATTTCCCAGTGCCAGTTTTAATAGAAGCCTTATTGGATGTTGCAAGGAATTCATTACAATCCATCTACTTTTCGTATCTTGCTAGTGGCTGCAGAATCCAAGAGGAAATAGGAAAAGACTGACAGTGGTAACCAATGCTAGAAAATAAACCATCTTGATTTACTCTGTAGAAAATCTTACTCTACTGTATGAGCCTGTGAACAGAAGTAATGAATTAGAGGTCTTTATCACATGGCCAAATCACTTAAACTAACTTCAGATCTTGAAACTTGCTGACAGATTTCCCCCCAAAAGCAAGGAAAATCCTCAGACTGTTTGTATCTGAGGCTCAGCTGATAATCAGAACATCACTCTAGGCAGCTTTAGACAAATACAAAATCAAAATTTTAATTATTAAGAATATTATGATTAAAGCCTGGAGGTACTTGAAGGAGATTATTGGGGATGGGAGGGGGGGTTGCAGGCATTCATCAAAAGCTAATGAATGTGTAACTTTATTAAGACCAATGCTTTTTTTTTTTTTTTGCTTAGTCTGAACACACCTCTCAGTAGTGAGGAAAAACAGCAGTTTTCACACCAGTAGTATAGAAAAATAGTAATTTTAACACCAAAGAATACTGTTTAATAAAAAGGAAGACTGTCCATTGATGGATAAGCAAAACATTGATTTTTATCATTTCGCTGGTCGTACATCCATTCCGTAAAACAGACACTGACACACACACAGGGAGTCAGCTCTGTGCTCCCTTATCACAGACTGCCATTATCTCACTTAGAGGGGTATGAAGCCTTACAGTGTCAGGCTGCTGGGTTGTGACAGTCTTGGTTGCCTACGATGTTTTTCCCATTTCTTCCAAGTTTTAGTCAAGAATTGCCTCTAGAACACTGTATGAGGAGAGCATATTATTTGTTTTTCCTTCAGCAAGAAACATCTTGTTATGATACACAGAATTATTATTATTATTATTAGTTTTACAGTTGGTTATTTCAAAGAGGAGGGCAGACAGCTATGCAATTCCAGATTTGAAGAGCTCATGCTTTTCATCCGTTGCAACAGCTTCAAATCACTTGCTCTTTGTAGTTGGATTGTTTGATGAACTGAGTTGTTGTTCTTGACCTACAGCATACTTGTTCCCATATCTCTGTTCACCTTGCAAGCAGAAATTATGTAAGCTTTCGGGAAAGACAAGCTCTCAGTTAGTACCAGTCTTGACCTTTGACTTTGATGGGTGCAAGAGTTGTCACAGTAAATAGATAAGTCAATTTCTTTGGACTCTCCAGCTTTTATTTATTATGGTAAGGCTAAACATGAATTACAAATTATCTTTGGTATCTATACAAAGTTTGAGGAAAAGATTAAAGCGGAAAAATTTCCCTGTCTTGTAACGAGGACATTTAATTACATTTACTTGCCCTATAGGATTGAAGTATTTTATGCTTATAACATTTTAACTTTCAGTCTCTGAAATGCCATCAAATACACTTTGATTTCCAATGGAATGTCTTAAGATCAGGTTAGCTTATAAAATGAAGATAATAATATTAAATAATAAGTGCTTACAGTATGTCTTGTTAAATAAAGCCTGTTAGTGCTACCCTAGTTACAGGATGCTCAACTTTTACATTCTGTGAAAAGTGTTATGTGTACAGATAAAACTATGGTGCTGGCATTTATGTTGAAATGGAATATATTTAGCATATGGTATATATTTAGCATATAGCAAATTGTAAAGTTGTTCAGTGTTTCAGAATGAAAGGCTGACCAGCCATCATTATTCTTGTCTTCTGGAAATAAATGGTGTGGTTCAAGCCTCTTGCCTCTAAAATCTGCCTCTACACACAAGCATGCTGCTGCTGTTTGACAATTTCATATATCTGTGTTAAGAAATCACAGCCATAGTTTGAAATGACAATTTAAGAGGAAAAACAAAATAAAACAAAACAAACCCTCTAACTAGCTGCAAAGATGTTTTTTGGGTACTTATCAATACGGCTAGGAACAAAAAAATAAAAAATAAAATGAAATAAAATACTTCATGAGATTGGTGGCATTAGCATGTGATAAAAGTGAAAAACAAGCCTATGTATGAGACTAAAATTACTGTCCTTTTATTTAAAAAAACAAAACAAAACTTTTTTTTCCGACAATTTCAGTGGGATTTCTGGAAGTCAGATGCTTGCTTTTACATTTTGAACTGCAGCTGTCAGAATCCCCTGTAGATATCTGTTGCTGAGGGCACTGTTTGTTAAAATTAACTGACTTCTGCTTACCAGAAACTCCCTGGCTAAGGCAGTGTTGACTGGCAGTCCAGCGTGTTGAATTTTGTGGATCACGCTTAGTTAACTTTTGTTGCACATGAAAGCTGCAGCTTGTCAATAGCGGAGTACCAAACCGATGGCTACATTTACTTGTCATTGCTATCAACTTTTGTGGCTATACACTAAAAATCATTGTGTGAGCCAGCTGCTCAGTTAATATTGAGATTTTGCTTGTGCAGCATGTTCATGAATCTACTGTGTTCAGGTAGAAAACCTTATTTGTGCTTCTTGTTAATAGGAAAAGATTTATGGCATCCGGAATGCGATTTTGAAGGTATCACCCTGGGAACAATTAACTAGTAACTTCAGCCTCTAACATCATCTACAGTGAAATTTCCTCTAAACAAACCCATTTGCTCATCAGTATGCATATCTGTGTTGTTATCCTGATTTATCAAACTTGGGAGGCTTTCTTCATACTTAATTTTTGACCTGTGTGATATTGACCTTTTATTCTTAAACTAACTTAAAAAAAATTGTATGTATATAAAGGTACTACTGAAGTAAGCTATTCAGCATATCATAACTGCCATTTTAATATACAGTGAATAATCTACCATATTAATCTGTATGAAAATTTATGTAGCTCTCTGGTGTATAAGAGTACTCTAGCTTAGAATCCAGACCTGTTTAAGAATAAGCGTGGTTGTCGATACCACTTTGCCTTCTTTCATTGTGAAACATAAGATGTAATGAAAAATAATTTTAGTTGCTTGTAAGCTAGTATTTTTTTCAATAGTGAATGCTTTAGAAAATAGGTTTTCTATTCCAATTTTAAAACCTTTATTGCATTTGTAGCCACTTATTTTCAATACAGCATGTAAAGCTGGATTTTTTAATGATTATTTTTATTAAAGAATTGCTGAAGCATGGCCTTTTTCCCTTTTCACCCACAAAACATAAGTCTCCTGAATTATATACCTGGTAGTCTGGAAGTGATGACCATCTGTGAAGAGGTAGGAATTTACACTACTAACTAATGGTATTTAAAAAAAAAAAAAAAATCCCTCTTAGCAAGTTACTGACTTAATTACATAAGATTATTAAATGCTGAAGGGTGGCTAGTAGAAACCATCCTTCAGGAAATTCAAAAGGAAAGCAAAGTTGAAGGTAATGGACATTACTTTTTGAATTGCCCCTAACTGAAGGCTGACTCCATTTAAGTCTTTTTGTAGGGTTTTGTACTCCAGGCTTTCTTTAGAGTGCATCATGTTTGTTGGCTGTCTTGCTTGCATACCTCTTTACTTTCAGTAAAAATGTTCAGTTTGCATTGACAGTAGAGAAGAATGCAGTCTAGGCACAATTACGGGAATGTGAATTTTACAAGAAGAAAATGTTTTCTTTAAGTTTTCTGTAAGACTTGACAGACGCTTCTTATTTGAGGCAATTTGTTGCAAAGTCTTTTTACTTAACAGTCTGAGAAATGCTCTTACTTTCAAGAGCAGAATGATTTTATTTTGAAGGACAGAAATTTAGGTGCCTGAGGGCCTTAAGAATTATGGCAAAGCAATATTAGTCTTTCAGGAAATATCACTGATAGGTATCTGATGCAATGCATCTTTTAGGTAGGTTTATTTCATACATACTCTTGCTTTTTATTGGCTACTTAATAGATCCAATATACTTTGGATGTATTTCTGCCGTGTGCTTAATATGAGGTTGTAGCTTTGAGCGGGTTTTAACGCTATTAAGGTGTATGTTTTCCTGTGGAATTTGAGAAGTAGCTGAAGCCTTTGGCTTTGATTAACTTTGATATCAAAACTTGATAATATGTCATTTTGTTCTAAGAGTAGTTAAATTGGTAAATAGTTAACTGTCTGGTTATTGACATAATTAGATATGGAAATAACTGACTTAACAGCATTAAAACAGCATGGTAAAAGCCACTCCAGCAGAAACCAACTTCTATTACATGTCACTTTCCTTTAATTTGTTTTTCTGTCTGTTCCTTGTGAGCAAAAAACATTATAATGTTTTTTGAGACAAGAGGCAAGAGAATTAGTTTATCCTGAAACTGGAGAAAAGTAGCATGATGTGTAGTGGGAAAAAGATGTATCAGAGGAACCTTGAACTGTTGCCTGAACATCTGTGTATAAAGAAATCTCTATTTTATAGATTAAAATTCTGCGTCTTTGAACAGTAATTGACTCATCTTCATCTGTGCCATAGTAGAAACTGTCTGCAAAATTACTCCTAGGCTTTTGCTAGGTAGGAAGCACAGAGTGTTAATGGTGTTATAAAAAGTTGACTAGGCTACAGCCCACAGCTGTTGGTATCTTGCATTTGAATAGAAATTTTGAAAGGCTTGGGGTACAATTCATACTGAATTGTTTTGAGTTATTGACAAAATTATCTGCAAACATCTATCTATGTTTTTACTTTCACTAACTGAAAGAAGTGAATGGCTTAAATAATGAGAATTTACTGTAACCTGAAAGTTTTAACATATCACAAGATTAATAGACAACCTATTCTGAGAGGGTTAACCATATCCGTTTTCATTGGTGACAACTTTTCAAATTACTCTGTGTTGCTGGTTAGTCAATAGCATGAATGTTAGTAACATTAGCTAATTAACCATGGCCAAAAGATAAGTTGTTTCTTTTATTAATGTTATTATATATTATTATTATTATATATATTATTATAATATATGTGCGTATATATACACATATATATGCATATATGTATATATAAAATGATGTATAGATTGTATATATAATAAATGCATATATAAATGTATGTATTTGTGTGTATGTATGTGTATATATATTTTTAAAACACCCACTCCCAACCTGTAGTTTTACTATGTGTTTAATAAGTTTCTGTACATTAAGACTAGATTTTTGTCAATTTTGTTAAATAATATTGGACCATCTTGTACTTGCGTTGTACTTCAGTTGCAACAGGTTTTCTTCGAGGAAAAAAAAATAATCCAGTCAGCAGACAGAAGTTAGCACTGGAGTATTTTTGTTGTGCGCGCGTGTGTGTATTATGTATAGGAAGCTGTTGACTTTTTTTTTATAAGAAAAAAATCCCAAGGCAAAGATGTTTGATTTGGAAGGAAACATACTAAATGAGTAGACATTGAAAAGATATAACATGTAAGCTTCATTTGAGCTAATTTGTGAAGTAGAAATATTTATAGTTTTCTTGTGTTTTGCTATTTTAGTTACACTATTGCATTTAAAAAAAAAAGAGATTGCTTCTTTTTTTTGTTTGCTTTACAACATGGTTGATAATTGTGATTCCTTACCTATATTTTGGTGCAAGGAGAGACATGTAGCAATACAAATTGGAAAAAGTGTTTGTATTTACTAACTACTTTTTCAACAACAACAAAAAAAGATGAGAAAACTAGATGAGACTGTTTTAACAGAACACAAGCACTCTTACATGTAGAATCATACGATTTCTTAAAACTTTAATTTTCTCTTCCAGGAATAATAGTGTTGAGTATTACCTAATAGTACTAAAATGAAGAAGTTGATTCTTGTGAGGTGATAAATTCAGTGATTTTTTTTCTTGTCTTTTTCATGATGAAGGACTCAGCTAGTGGTTTTGCAGTTTTTTATCACGTTTCTCATTTATCAGCACCACTAAACCTTTTTCTTGCCTGGATTAACTTGATAGGCTATAACCATAACCTACTGGGCTGCACTTCAGTGGATGAGTTTGTGTTTGGTATGTTTTGCTGGCTTTTATTTTTTTTTAACTTAAGAATTTATGTTGTGACATTATAAGCTTACTTACAATAAATGATTTGTATTTAGGGTCGTTTTGAGTGTTTTTTTTGCTGAGTATCTTTAAACTGTGCTTGATTTTTTTTTGTCTGGGAGAAACTGTCCTTAGTTTGAGGCTTGGGTGGATTCACCAGTCCTCCTTGAAGAGTGCAGGAATGCAGGCAGAACCTGTTGATTCTGGGAGGAAAGAAGCATGCCTGTGTATTTCCCGAGTGTGTATTAGTTCTTGACAGCTCTTGGTCCTCAGTATTTTGTTCTGGGCTGCAGGCAGGCAGAGTACGAGTGGTTGTTTACTGTCTTGGATATGGCTCCTTAGGGTGAGATACAGCAATTTTATTGAGATGGATAGGAAAGCTCTTTGCCATGTAGCAAAAGAGCGAGCACAAAGTAAGATACCTCTATTGCTAAAACTAAATACTTGAATTACTGATTGAACATTTAAAAGATAGAGATATTTGACTTTCTGCTTTGTTTTCCAGGTAGAGGGAGGTTATCTGTAGAGTTTCACTGGGGCAAGATACTGAATTCCTTTTCAACTTCAAAAATCGCTGTCTGATAACAGCTATGAACTGTGATTCCTAAAATACCCAATTGGTTTGCTATTGGAGCTTGTTTTTAAATGGTGACAATTTTCACTTCAACTGCTGTTACTGTGTTAGCCTTTGTCTTGCCTAGTCTTGGATTAAAACTGATGTTATTAATCACAGGTTGCCCTTTTGCTAGACATACCCTACAGTAGTGTGTTAAGGATATGACTGAAGTTCAGGTGCCTGCGCAGGTGGTAATGGGTATGTAATGGGACAGTGTCCCCACTGTACAGTTTCTCCAGCTATAGCTGCAAGATTTTGTGGGTGGTCTTTGCCCTCTATCTGAAAAGGGTGATTTAGTTTTGTTGATGGACAGTTGCACATCTTTATTAGACTTTTCTGAAAGTAATTACCAGTTTGGTAATTTTTGCACATTTTACACTTTTTGATGGACAGTAAACGGGGAATGTTTTTTGACACTGAATTGCATGCACACTGTGAATGTATCTTATAAATATGATTAAAAATCATAATGACTCAGTGTTGACTACCTTCATGAAAGGATGAAAACTTATTCAGATGTTTAGGGCCAGGTACACAAATCTGTTACCCTTTTAAAGAAAACTTGTTACTCTTGTAGAAACGGAACACAACAAATTTAACAGTAGCTACTACTGAACTTGCTTGGAGACCATTTAACTTAATTGAGTCTGACATTCTGTGTAAATTGTCTGATTTAATTATTAAGTGCCATAAACTAGTTATGGAACAGACACAATGCACAGTATTCATGCTTGCTTGATGGATTCATTACCACAAGTAATTCTTGAATGTAATTTGGGTCATAAGTCAATTCAGTACTGTATGCCTGCAAGACAACCGAGATCTTGTCCTCTAACCTCCGTAGCTAAAATTAAGAAAACATTAGACCATTTTTGGTTGTCGAAAGTAGAATCTGCAAAACAGTGACTTGATTCAGACCGTTGTCAATAGGTTGTGTGTGCCTGACAGAATAGGTGGCAGCTCAAGTAACAGGAAGACTCCAACTATGAGAAAGCAGTGGGAATATCAGCTTCTTGGTTGGTTTCACTAGAACATGTTACAGAATTACGTTGAAAACTTGATGAGAGTAGGTGGAATCAGTAGAGGAAGGAGGTGCTTAATTGGTACAGAAATACAATGAATTTGCTGCAGAGTTTGTGGGAAGCACTAGGATGTTGTCATGGATGAATAACTAATATTCCTGGGGAATTAACATATATGCATAGCAGTGTAGACAGAAATCTAAATAATTTATGGAGTGGTTATATTTTCGTAGCAAGAACTACAGATTTTTCTTCTTGAGTCTTTGTAGGTTCGTGAAGATGTCTCTTATTGTTTCTGTTCCTTTTGTTTTGAACTAGGTCAACAAACGTTTTGTCCTCTTTCATGAACTTTTCCCTTGTTTGAGTTGTTCTCATTTTCCTTGCTTTGACATGCAGTTCCTCTTAGTTCTCTATGGAGATATTCTATGGTTGTCTTTTTCAGTTTTGGTCCCTGCTGGCCTCCTTCTGACTGGTCTTATGCTTTATTAATCATTATAATAAAAGGAGGCTTAATTTCCATGGTGCTTCATTTATTCTCTGACAATATAATGAGATGCCATGAAAGTGCACTGAACTGAGTTTTGGTTTCTAGGAACACTTTACATAGTTGCATAAAGGTCGAGCATGATACAAGCACTGGAGTTAAACTTGTGTTGCAAATAGGGGAATTGAGTAATATGAGCAAGAAAGATGAGATGAAGCATAAGAAATTCATGGCAGACTTCTCATGCTACTAACTAATGAACAGATAAAAACGTTTAAAATGAAGAATAGCATCTGAAAGTGAACAAAAAATCCAACAAAAAAAAAGTGAGAAGATCCCAGTAGTTAAGATGATCATTGAATTCATGCTGTTTACTTGCCTTGAAGTTAGTGGAACATGAGCTCTGAATGTAGGAGCTTTTGAAGAGATGAGCAGTCTGCGAGGGGGTTGGCGAGTAGGTACAGGCATTGCCCTCCGACTTGGACAGAGGTTTCTGTAGGTGGTTTGTATGTGTGCCATGAGGAACGGGTAAACATTAGAGGTTAAGATTAATTGGTATCTCTACTGGAATTACTGAAATCCCTTTTGATTCCTGAGAGAAATGTAATTGTGAACCAAACCGTCCTGGCTTTTCTGTATCATTTACCCAAGCATGCTAGTGGTGGTTATCCATGCACAGTTTTTTTGTGGCCTTTCACAGTAGCGGATGTGGGATTTCTCCAGCCTCTTGCATGGAGAACCACATAAGAGTTAGAGGAGTGTTTGCAGGGGCATTACTGGGAGGGAATATCTGGGTTCCCCTGTCAGCGGCGCAATTCTTTATGTCAGGCTGTCTAATATTCATGTCACATTTGCTGCTCAAACAGTTGTTTATAGTGACCCTTAGGGAAGAAGCAACAGAAGGGATGTAAACGTTGCACGGACAACTCTGAGTTTCTGGAACATTCCAAGGCCTACAGCACTGTGTCTGGGCTGGGCTGCAGAGTTGGTGATTTTTTTTCTCCAGGTTTTTACAGAGGCCTTTGAGTCAGGCATCTCTTTTAACTTTTGCTAATCTCCTGACCTTGAAAAAGGATCTGCGTTCCTGTGAGACACCTCTTGAAGGGTGGTTGGCAATCATGGAAATCAACTAGGAAAGCATTTTATTTACTTTGGTTATCTGAAAGCTAAGCCTTTAGGAAGAAGACTGTGTCAGCTTCCTTTGCTAGTCTGCATTTCCTCACAGCTGAGTCACTGGCAACACAGCCTTGTTTAGAGATTTTTAATTTTTTTTCTATTAGCTTGGAGATGGTTTGTGTTTAAAGAGCCAACCAACCAATCTACCTCCCCTTCGCTTCCCTTCCCTTCCCCATCCCATTCTGTTCTTATTTCTTTAGAGTTTTGCAGGAGCAAGCATTTCAACTGTTGATGGCAGACCATAGTTGTGGGTAACAATTTCTTACAGGCTAGTTCATCTAACATTGCAGTAGTTCTACTATTCCCTGCTCTTCCGGGGTGCTGCTAGAATTTCTTTTCCACTGTCTTAACCTGTGATCAGTAGATCGCCAAGAGTGCGGGCCGCTTCTAAAGGCTCTGCGAAAGGTGTCACAAAAAAAGCAAGTTCATACATGTGATCTAGATGTATGAAATTGTAAGAGACAGCACTCCAAATAGGACACATCTGTGTACCCAGAAATTAAAAAAAAAAAAAAGCTTCAAAATGGCCAAAATCTTGCCAAAACAATACTAACCACGTAGTTTCATAGTGACTCTCTTTGTATGAAGGTATTTTCAATGCAATGAAAAAAAACATTAATAATCAATTCTGTATTTTTGGCTGTGAAATTTATTACCTACAGTGTAATTAATTATACAAACTAATGATTTTTTAAATTTCAAGATACAGTGAGCTTAGATATTGATAGTTACAGTAGTGAGGAAAAAAAGTGCAAAGAATGTGGTATTTAGTTCTTAGTTAATCATTATCATGTATATATTAAATTAATTGTAATATCTTTTTCATTCCCTGATGGGCTATATTCTGGGTAACATGCACTCCCATATTTGCCTCTAAAACCCTGATAAATGTAATCTGTTGGAATGTTTTTAAGACAATGGCTATTTAATGAATAGCTTGTGTGTACAGGAGAAAAGAATAAGCTTGATTGCTTACAATCTGACATTTGAAAAAGCATTTTTTTAGATCTCTTGTATTTGCATATCTAATTGCTATGTAATCAAAACTAAGTGAACTGTAGCTACTTGAAACCAAAAAATGAAAGGCAATCTTCTTTACGGGGGGAAATATCCCACTCATATGCAAGCCTGTCTGAATATTAGAATTATATTCTTCTTGTGTTTAATTATAGGTGTCTGACTGAGCAGTAAATTTATGCCTGTGTATTAAAAGAGTGAATGTGACCCTGAAACATCAGCTTTCCTTTGTTGTAGCAAAGCATTGGCATTGAGAGAACTTAACAGTGTTGTGTATTTTGGTGATAAGGGATTGTGCCAGAATAGCTGTTAATTACCTGCTTTGTTTGATATGGAAAGTAGTGGTTCCGCACTTTTCTTCCCACCAGTGACAGTACTCAATTAAAACTTGTATTAAACAGTGATAATGCCCTTGTTTATCTGGTGGGGAAGACGTGAGGTGAAAAAAATTAACAGGATTTTTTCAGCTGTTTGGAAGCTGCTTTTTTTTTTTCCCCCATGAACCAAGTGACTGTAAAGAAGAACGAACTATCTTTATTCTATCTGACTCTTAAATGTTGCAATTCATCAATTCATTAATTCTGGCTGCAGCAGAAGCTTTTTTTTTTAAACAAACAAACTTTGTCCAGGTTATTCATTTGGAAGACACTTTCTCCATCCTGTTCTATGTTACTCCTCTTTGTAAAAATCTGTTGTCCTGGATCCTTATTTCACTATTTTTTGAAATGTTATTATATTGCTTACAAAAAGGCAAAGAGCGCTTTACAAAAATTAAGCTTATTGCCTGAGCTTTTCCATTCCGAGCATAGAAGCTTAGTATTTTCCTCTTAGATTTCTTAGATGTGTTACCAAACTGAATGCAGTATTTTGGATGTGAACCCTTCAGTCTCAGATACAATTCTCTGATTAGGAGCTATTTTTTTTGCATATGTAAGCAGAAATAACAAAGAGGAACAAGGCAAGGAAATTAAGCTAGAAGAGACTAATCTGTGTAATCTGTGTTTCTTTGTTTCCTTCTGGTAGTAATGCTCTGTGAAGAGTATTGTAAAATTGAAAATGTTCAAAATAAATCAGCAAGCCATAAGAACAGCTATAGAATTGTTACAGTAATATTTAAATGTTTTATTTCGTTCATCCAGAGAAATTAAGGAACAACTTGGTTGCTTTGCTTAGGAAGTTTGGAAGGTCTGTGTTCTTTTAAAAAAAAAAAAAAAATTAGATCTATTCTGGAAGGAAAATCCTATCAATGGCTGAATGCTTGATGCTAGACTAATTTGGCCAAAAAATGTGAAACAGTAAGTGAAAAGGAGTAATTACTGTAACAGCTTCAAAGTGTGTACGCTAAATTTTTTTTAAGATCTCTGTGAATATGGAAATACATGATAATATAACTAGAACTTCAGAGCTTGAACTGTTAGGTGAATCAAGGTCACATGCAGAAAGTCAGATTGGTTGCCTGCAATAATTAGGCACAATTAACAAAGCTTGTTCAAAAGACATACTTCACATATTTAATGGTTAGCAGTACTGACTAGTCTCAGATACAACCTTAGAATTGTACAACAACAAAAAAATGAATTGCAGATATAACAGTACCTTAAAAGGCTGTTTAAAGTATGTAAAACTTGAACGTTTTTCTTGTTTTATTGAAAACCCAAACAGAGAATCACTGGTTAAAGAGGAGAAAGCTAACTGCTATTTGATGCTGGAATTTGGTAATCTCATTGTCAAACTGCAGTGAAAAGTCAGTTTTGGGGAAAAAAATAATGCTTTTAATTGTGGGAATTTATCCTGGTTTACAGAAAGAAAACTGGAAAGCCTTGCTTAGATGAGATCTCAGAAGTAGCATGTTTTTGAAGTAGTCTGCTTTTCTTTTGAAGAAAATGTTTTTTTTCTGGATATATTAAGTCATAAAATGCATGAAATTATTTAATTGCATATAATTGGCAACAAAACTTTTCACATGACTATTGAATGTGCTTTCCTCAGATAATTCATAAAGACAATAAATGTAGACTTGTTCCTTCCCTACACAACTCAATTTTCATCCTAAGTAAACATTGGTAAGCATTAAAGAAGAATTTGATACGGTATCTTGTAATCTGGCATTCTGAAGTGGAATGATCTCTGGCCAATTTGTTAACTGTTTTTCCAATTTTCTATTTTCTGCACTGTAAAAAAAAACAAAAAAAGTGGAATGTGAATTTGAGATGCATTTAGGTTAGTGGAATTATTTCATAGCGTTGCCGTACTGCAGTGTGACTGAGTGAGCTCATCCATGTAGGATTAAGTTCTGCAATGATTAAATAGCTTCCAAGGATCAGATGCGCTTGTTGAAAGGTAGTTTCACTTTTTAGGTGAGTGTTGCAACCCACACTGTCCAGTCACAGATAGTCTTTCTAATATCAAAGCTAGTTTTTTGAGGTTTCCTTAAACTTTCTTGTATGCAGTCTCAAGTCCTAACTTCAGATAAAGTCGAGGACTATGTTTTTCAAGAACGAATCATCTTAAATGGACATGTTGTAGTTTCTCTTCTCAATAAAGAAAAAATAAGCCTATCTGATTTTTCTGTTTAAATTGTTCAGGTTACATTTCATTGACTTCAGTCACTTGAAAATAATTTGCTAACATTTTTTGAGCATTTTCCTTATATTAGGGTTAAGATGATGCATTTGAATTCTATTTTTTTAGGAAGTATTTCATGTGTTTTAGTGAAATTTCCTATTTCAATATACAGAATTTCAAAGTAATGTTGCCATATTCAGTTTTGAATAGGCATTAATCTACTGTATTGTTTTATAATCTCTACGTCCACGTCTTTTTGCAGAGGGGAAAATTACTGTGCTGCAATTATTTGTAGTTTCAAAATGTAGGAAAGTACAAGAACATTTTCTCCTTTAGTGACTTGCCTTTCCTAGACCCCTTTTGCCTAAGCATGTTTTCCCATTCTTTTTAGGATTTGCAGTCATGTTTTGGGAGGAATTTCTGTATATCTAATTGTGTTGTAGAGTGGTGTTGCTCTTTGTCAATTCTTAAGTCCATTACACACAGTGCTTCTCTTCGGGAGCCTAATAATTTTGCGTATGCAAACTTAGTGGATTGTGTTTCCATTATTGGACAAAGAAGGCTGTCAATGAATTTTAAACCTAGAATAAACTGAGGCAGAGACATTCGGCATCTAAGACTGAATGGAAGTTCTCATTTTGCAGTCTAACTTTTTTTTTCTTCCACTTGAAAAATGCCAGCTAGACTGAACAAATAAAGTAATTTTCTGTACTCACCCCGTGCAATTTTCCTGAATTTCATTTTAAGTTGGATAAAAATCTTGTGTTCGAGTAGTAGAAGCCTACTATCTCTGTAACCTTTGAAGAACTAAAATTTCTTGTTACCAAGAAGTTTCAGAACATGTAGAAATCTAAAAGCTGTGAGATGGCTTCTTCAAATAGCCATCCAGAATAATACTGTTTGTTAAGCATCCTGGTCACAGAATTTACGTACAATGTGAGGAAAATTCAGGCCTCTCTTCCCCCTGTAACGTGAATTGATGGTACTCCTTGTTTGTGGTATATAACTATTAAATATGCCTTTTACTCTGATGAAAACATGCTGCTAAAAGCACGTCATGAAACTTGTTTTTATTGCAAGTGTACACAATCAATTGTAATTCCAAATGTAAAATCAGCGACTAAAACACTGAAAATCTGAACAGTATTTTATAGTTGGAGCCTATAAAGCGCATCTCACATCAGTACCTGTACCTTTTAGCTGCATACCGGTGTACTTGCATGTAGCTGGTATTTGAGGTATTCTCTGTGCTGAGGTTTTTCTGAGCACAACTGTGTAAGGTTTTAACATAGCTAGTGGTGATATTGATGTTCCTTATTCTCTCTTTTCCCTTTTCTCAACGATTTGGACACTTGAGACAAGAATGTAATTCTTTAGAGGTTAAAGTTCAAAACTTACTGTGAAAGAAAGGAAGGAGAATTTACCATTGGAATGTTTGGGCCTCAAAGCTAAGGATTTTTAAAGATCAGCTTTTGGGTGATTCAGAATTACCTTCAAGAAAATGTGAAGAATCCGTCTAGAAACAAACTTCAATTACATGTGTTAGCTGAGTCAAGTTATGATGACCCCGGCTATGCTCTAAACCAATTTGCAATGATTACTGTCAGAGCAGTTCTTTTTCTGTTGAAAAGTAATGGCCAATGATGTATTGGAGGCCAGATTAAATCATCCTAATGATTCCTTCCGGTCAAAGTCTCCAAAATTGGAAAAAAATTTAGTTGTAGTTAAGATTAGGTATAAAAGAGGGATAACTATAATAAGTACTGAATAAAATTTCAATATAGTCTAATAGAACACTTAAATTACCAAATTTTTTATAAATCACCAAGACTTTTATTCTTCCTATATATAATAGAATTGTATACTACTGAAGTGTATAACAATGCTACAGTTAAGTTCAATTTACGTTTTTGGTTTTTTTGTGTGTTTTTTTTTTTTCCTACACTTGGCTTTGCAGAGTGTTTCCCACCCTTTATGCATATACTGCTAAAATTAAAATAGTTTATTGGTGAGAATCAAGCTAAGACTCTGGGGCTCCAGTATGGTTGGACTACATGTAATCTCAGAGAACTCAAATTTTAATTGGGTAGAATATTAGTATATTAAGTTCTATTGCTTTGGTCATATTCTGGATGAGGCACTTCTATAATAGCTAGTGCCTGAATTCAAGAACAGCATTCAGGAACAAGCCTCAGTGATTAGATTACTGGGCTTTTGTTACACATCTTGTTACTGGCCTTAATAACTTAGTTGAGAAAAATGTCTTAGTTTAAGCAGGCTTAGCATATTTTTGGAGGTTTTTGTTTCTTTTAAGAGAAGAAGTAAGGTATATTCAGCTGTGCAGCAAATTCGTCTTTGTGGATTTTAAGGACAAAAAGGAAGTAAGGCATGATCACACTAATAGCCATCAGGAATGAAATTCTGCAGCAAGTTTGATCAGATGAACAAGATCAGACCTGAGAGGTCAGGTGAGAACAATATGTTGTCTCCACAAAATAGTGACAGTGGTAGCAGAAGGCATTTTTTTCCCAAAATGTATTCATAAATGCTGACTTATGTGATTTTTTACAAATACATTTTCTGTGATGATAGTTTCTTGCTTTCTACAAGTGAGAAAAGTAGTTTTCATATGTATCAAAATAGATATTTTACCACTTCTTTGAATTCCAGTCTGTTCTCTCTGTCTTCATATCAGCAGATATAGTAGTCGTAGTGTTGAGAGCTGTGTAATTACTTGGAGGTGGGATGGTGAATGTTAGGGCATACAGAACTTCCAAAATCTTCAGTACCCTGGGATGACTTAGCTAACAGGACTGTGTATGGTTATGTCTATGTACCACAAAAATGCCTATCCCCTTATGGAAGAGAAACATTTGAAATGCACAAATAAAAAGCTCGCACGGAGCCGTGTACCAGCTATTTCTGTGCCTGGACTTTCAGATATGCTTATTCAGAGTTACTTCAGCTGCTCTTTGGACTCTCAGGGAATATATACAGTGCAAATTTCATTTCTTAGTTTAAGGAAAAGGTGTTAAAATTGTGTTCCTGTGCCTTATGTGTATATATGTATATTGGGGAAAAAACTGTTTGCATGCCTGTGTTTTTGAATCTTTGTGTGGCATTTTTAAGTACAAATTGATTATCAGATTTAGGAGTTAGTTTGTTGTTGTTCTAATTCTTTACTCTGAGGATACCACCTCTGGTCTAAGATGGAAAGTGTTTTAAAACTCAAATAGGTAAGTTATCCTGCATGTTGTATTGTGCTAGAGAAAGTTGTTAAAACAGCTTATACATACATTTAAGTGCCCACATAAAAACCTCATTTCATGGTTAATGATTGATCTTTTTGAGATGAGCTACTTGTGTTCTGTTATAGTCTGTGGACACAAGCAGAGTAGAGATACAGCCTGAAGTCTTCAGTACTGTAAAACTGAAATCACTGTTCACAGGAAAAGGCAGAGAAAATACTGACCTAACAAATTTACCAGTAAGTGGTGTTTTACAATGTACAACTTGCGTGAGAAGATTGAAGGATAATAGTGTATTTGCTGATCTGCACTTCTTTGTTTCACAGAATTATTGTTAGCATGCCTGAGTATTTTTGATTGATGCCACAACTCTTCTAGCTAATAGATTTCCTGTGCTCTCATAATTGTAATTTGGATATAAGGACAGCTGTTGAAGAGATAGAGAAATCTGGATAGTATTCTTACACACAGAATCTTTTCTCTGTCTTTTTCATCAAGGTTTGTTAAAAATAAGTCACGCCTGGCTGCCTGTTGTGATTCTTCAACAAGCAGCATTGACCCTGTAAGTTCATGCTCACCTCCAAGGTTCATTCATGCTAGCGAGAGTTAGGAAAGCATTCGTAGCCTTTGCAGCCAATTTGCAAATCCACGCCATGAGTTTTGGTTGGCCTTTACAAAGTAAGTTATTGTGTGTATATATGACAGTAATCCACTGTCAGTTTTCTGCTGTTTGAAAAACATGACAATAGTCCTGTGGCTTAACTGATTTGATCCTTCGTTCGTTCCCAAATTAGAAATGTTATCCAATTTAATATTCGCTGGAGGTGATACTGCACTTTAACGATTTTGTAAAACATTTCTCATCTCGTTTTGAGACACCCCATGTCTCAAAGATGACAGCTTTTTTTTTTGTGGGTTCTTTGTTCATCCATGGATTTATCTGTGTATTTTATCCTGTTCATCTCTTTCAACTTCTTCATAGAAGACGTGCTGTGCCCACTTTTTACTGGGCATTACAACTACAGTATATCCATTTCTTCCTTTCTGGAGCTTGAATGCTGGTGTATTAAGTAGTTGTATATTGTCTGCTGTTGGTTTAGTGGCTAAAATTTTACTACCATTTCAGACTTGGTCATCCACATGAAGAGAAGGGTGATGTTCCATTTACAAAAGTAGGATATCTTAGCTCTACCTGCAGGGTAGGGGTCAGGGGTGGGACAGGGAGGAGATGCTGTGTGCATTTGGCTGAACACATGACTTGTACTGAAAACTTTGTTTTGACTCTTGTGGACTATTACTGTAGTTTGGTTAAATAGTTAAAACATGCTCTGCTAACAGGAAAAAAGTCATATCAGTCATATTTTCTGATTTTTTTTCTGAGCATTTTTAGTAAAGGTGCTTTTTCCTATGAGACCATATAGTTTTGTAGCAAGAACTTTGCGTATGTGGTCTAGGTATTGTTTGTAAGTTATAGCAGAAGAGAAATTTCTTTTAGGTTACTGTGGAGAAAAGCTGTGTAGATAAAGCATTGAAGCTGGTCTAGAAAGACTTTGATCTGGATCGAGTGGCTGTGGGAATGTGTTGTTGGTCAGGAGTAGCTTATAGTTCCCGTAGCTTACCTTCAGGTCTTTCAGTCCTCTTCATTTAATGCTTTGTATGAATAGTTGCATAAGGGGTTTATCAAGATAAATAGCTGCATGGGTAGGGAGATGTTGCACAGTAAAAGGGGTATTAAAAACATTACTACAAAAGGTAAGATGTTTTCATGTCACTGGTTTGTTTGGTAATCTTAAAATGAACTCAACACGATACATTTTTTTTTAAGCTGGTTGTATAATAGGTGTTGAAATAAGCACAGACATCCTTGAATCAGAATTGAATTCAAAGGGTCTTTACTTACATTTTTGTCAAATTATACACAATTGAAGAGGATTGCACACTCTTAAGCAGAGTAATTCCTGAGCCCCATAAGTTGCTCATATTAGTAGTCCTCAAAGGAAAAACTCTTCTTGCTATCACAAATTATTGAAGGTTTTCTGCGTGTGGTATGGCATTACATTTGGATTGATCTGATGGTCAGTTCCCATTCAAAGTCTTAAGACTGTTCCCGCTGTTTCGTGTACATCCTGTGAGAAACACTCTGTAGCCAATACCATAGGCTCAGGCGAGGATCTCAGTGAAGTAGCATTTTTATTCGCGATTGCAATGGCGGGCGTCTCGTAAGCAGGAGAACGCAATTACTAATTACATAGCACAGTTTATATACTTTATTTCACGACGATCAGGACCCTCCCCTGTTTCCCCATTGACTGGGTACTCCAGGTTCTCAACCTATTCGACGCTTCACAGATCATACATGGCTTTCAGTTGCCAGCCTGTTATTTTTCAAGTTTCTTGTAACTTTTCACTCTGTGAGGTGGTAGTATTTCTTCCCTTATCTGACTGGACACCCTCAGTCCATTGGGGAGTCTGGTTGTCTGCATTTTACGAGCTGGTCTTATCACTGCAAGCACCACATTCCTTTCTCCTAAACAATGTAACATCTCCTTGCAAAAACACAAAAACACTCTTTCTTACAATCCTTAGGAGTCAGCTGAGTTTGCTGGTTTCCTGAGCTGCCTCCCCGAGCAGCTGTCTAGGCAGTGGCAGCAGCACAGGCGAGGTAGCAGTGTTAGGACCGCTCTTTTCATGGAGAGCTGATTGTGAAGTAGTAAGCTTGCTTGAAGAGTTAAACTTCACCTTCAAGGTCACGTCATGTGAGATACAGGACTGACTACATTAAACAAGTTTTACTTCAATTTGTGGTTTGTTATTTCATCATTAATTTCACCCGGTAAATTAGGAAGATTTAGATGAAGAGGATTCTTGTTCAATGGAGAGAAGGAAACAGAGTAAGTTTGTGGATATTTTTCTTCCTAGCTTTGAAAAGAGAATCTTGTGTATGATCCTGAAATCTTATGCTTTGTAAAGCTCTAAGTTACTCTTATGAAACAAACTTAATTTTCTCACTTCTGACTTACAGAAAGTAAATTATTAGAAAATATTTTTAATTTAATTAGGGTGGATTTTCTTTTTTTTTTTAATTCCATCCTCATCTTATAGTTCATCTTGCTGTTAAAATAAAAAACTTTGAATTCTCTGCTGTAGGGAATTTCATTCAGTGCTCGTACTGTTTCAGTTGGGACTGCGCCTTGTTGCAGCTGGAGAATTATAATTTTTGTTGCTATTACACAGAGTTAAGTTGGGGAACAGACCTTAGGGTAAAGATATCCAAGTCTTTGGCCTACTATTGTATGGAGTTCACATTATCTGAGCAAATTGGGTGCATCAGTGCTATTCCTGAAAGCAGTGCATGTATCTTCTGTCACCAGGTGTTCTGATCTGAGTATATCAAAATAAAACACTCTGCTTTGTCAGAGAAAGGTGATGAGGCTGACAAATTGTAAAGCAGTTCAGCAAGATCCCATTCCATGTACATAAAGAGGAGGAGCCTTCAGCAAGTTCGTGGATTTGATTTAGCTTCAGACATTGACTATAACCCTGTACTGGTTGAGTATAGTTTATCTGATTGAAATAAGTCAAAGACAACATAATGTATAATTGAATTTTAAGTATGTACTTCAATGTACTTGGATGTATTATTTTTCATATTTTTAGGCATCCTTCTTGACGATTATATATTTTTCATACACAACATTATTAACTTCCCTATTTAGAATAAAAATTGGACTTCATGCCCTTCCCCTCTCATACATTGAAATTATGTAGTTGAGATATGGGTGGAAGGAATAAAGAGGCTTAAACCATTTTTTTGAATGGAATCTGTGGTACTGTCCTCTCTCTCTTAAGATGTTCTCTGTTCTCAATGAATAAAACGTGTAAAGGTAGCTACAACCATGTAATTTTTTACTTCTAAGAAAAGCTGCTTTTGAAAAAAGTTAGGATGCAGCCGTCTTAAAGAATAATGACACCTGTAACTATCTTCAATCTGGTAACACATCATATATGTTAATATAGACAAAGCAAAAAAAAAAAAAAAAGACTTGTCCCTCAACTTTCTCACTTCCCTTGTCCCTGCCTTCTCACCTTTGAGCTATTATGGCTGCCCCAACAGTGACAGGTATTAGAGTATGCTATTCTTTTTGCTTATTTGCATCTGGTATGAATAATAATAATTATTATTTTGCAATTTAGCATCTTGCTATCAGATGAAATGCACTATTTTTTAGAAAAATGAATGCAGCTTTTATGTTAACTGTATCATTATAGCATATATACAAACTGTATTTTACATTCACTATTTAGTAGTGGATGAGAAAGACATGTTTGGCTCCCTTTAATGGTTAGCCAGCTAATGGCTTGTTTTTTTCCACTCTTTCTCATTTTTTCACTCTTTCCTATTTGCAAAGCACTTCTAAAAATTGTTTGTGCTTATTTTGTGGTTTTACAACATAAAGAGGCCCTGAAAACATTTTTTTTCCCCGATTGCTTTTTATCTTACAAATTTAAACTACATCTCAATTGAATTTCTAGGGGGAGTAACTTATTTTTTTGTAGCGTATATAATGTTAATTTATAAAAACGGTGTGCAAATTGCCAGTGGTGGCTGTGCAGGAGTATTCAACACTGAATCCCTTTCCAGAGTTACTGGTAACTCAAATGAAGTAGGACTTGAGGGGACTGGGTGGGGAGGGGAGCGGGGGAACTGAAATTCTTTCTTCTGTGACTTAACTTGTGTTGCATTTTGCGTTGTTTTCACTTAACTAGGTTGTCGTATGGCTTACTGTCGTTTCTTGGGGTTTCAGTCTCAAGTGTAAACAAGAAGGAATAAAATGTGTCCATCACAGGATAAAATAAAAACGCTAGTTCCAGCCCTTTGTGCCTCTATTAAACATCTTAAGAAGCAAAATAGGGCACATGCCCAATTTTTTTTTGCTTTTCAGGTGTCCTTTAAGAGCAGAGACAACCATGATCCAGCAGTTTTGGAGGTAGAGGCAAGTAAATGTTTTACTTACTGTAAACATTCCAATAAGTTTGTGCAAGTCACCTACAACTCGAGGAGACCCTGGCTGAAAAAGAACCTCAACCATCCCTTCCCCAAATAATGAATTTGCTTTGTATGCTTGGTGTGAGGAAAAATACATTTAACCTCTTATTGCTTATTGACAGGCTTCACTTCAGTTACACACCGGGTAATACCTAGCTGGTGTAAAAATATGCCAGTTTAATATTAGTAAGGGTTTTTTGATAATTGCTGAAGTTTTTTCTTTGGAAGCTATCTCCAAAATGTAAATTGTTTCGGGGGGTTCATCACAGTGATTTTCTTCTTTCAAAAAAAAATCAGTGGCTCACATTGCTACCTCCAACTGCTGGTGTTCAAATTGGCTCTCACTTTAAGTGAGAGCATTCTCACTTAAAGAAATTCAGCAACCTCTTAGGTATGGGGTCTAAACCTGTAATTATTTCTGTGCTGGGGACGTTTCTGAGACCTTACATTGAGTGTATCCTGAAGGTATTGTTTGTGTTCTTAAAGCAGGTTTTTTGCTCTTTCCTTAAGGTTGTATTGGAGGTGCAGGAAGGAACTATGCAGCTGTATTGCTGACATTTTAAAAATCAGTCAGCCTCTGAGTGCTGCTGCTCATCAGAAAAGTTCATTCCTTCAAGTATGTCAGGCTGCAGTTCTAGTACTGTTCTTAGGACAATTTTAAGTCAACGCTCTCTGTCCGGTACTGCTCACACAGCCCTGGCTAGGAATACTTTCTCCCTTCCTTCTGACAGTTATGGTGATATGACACGATGAGCTGCTTCAGTGCTAAACCAGCAGAATACTGGAGCTGGCAACTTTTGCTGTTGTTCTGGAGTGCCGTGAACTGGATCACAAGCACTAGGGTATGTCAGCAACGTTGACTTAAAGTAGCTTAAAACTATTGTGAAACTGCACACTTTAGGCAGAGTACAGTAATTGTTTTTGAATTAGTTGAGCTGGGTGGCTGTGACATCTTGATATGATGTGTAACTGATGCTTTTCATATCTTTAGATAATTAATGTTCTGGGGTACCCAACTCAGTTTTTAGATGCATAAAATATGGAATGTACAGGCTTGAAGTGTGTTCTCTCCACCATTAATGAACTTTTTTCTGTGTTCAGTTTCCTTATTTAAAGATGCAGACATTTAAAACAGAACAGAACTTTCTGACCATGAATGATACTAGATGGATGCTAGTTGAGAACTGGGAGGCAAAGCTGTGGAACTGTACGGTTGGATTTCAGTTCTCTGAAATATCAGAGCTGTTTTGGGGGAAGGGCTGGAATTTTTCAGTGTTTTCAGCATCTTCCAAATAGGAAACTATTTGGAAGTAGTTCATTTGCAGCACATCTGGATAAATTCTCAAGTCATAATTCAGTGCGAAGATTAAAATGCAATAGCTAATACTTAAGGATGTTTTAACTTTGGCAGCATACAATTCATATGGAGGTTATTAATGACAAATAGCATGGTGACACTTCATTTTTACCTCACTTCTTTGAATGCTTTGTAAAGAACCGTCAAACTTAGGAAACTAGTTATTTTTTGGACCTTCCTCTTCCCTATCATCATCAAAAATATAAAATTTGCATGGTTTCATAGCAATAGAGGATTATGCCTACTTGGGACAGTTTTGCTCAATTTATCTTGAGCAGCGGGGGCGGAAATGTGCTATTGCGTGTTACAGGGCTACAAAGAGGACAGGAAAGAAGCTAGATTTTGTTCTGCTAATCTGGGAGTGTAGTTCAGTGGGATAGCTAATCTGGTTTGACAGCTTGCTGCCGCTGAGAGTGGATGGTCCAGTCTTCCGTGCATTGCTTCAGTGCTTAGCTAGCACCTTGGTTAGCTATTGCAGCTTCCTAAACTGACAGAAATAATTATAATAAGTAGTAGTAGCAGTTTTTGTTAGTTAATAAGCTGTATTGACCCAAAAGTGTGGTCAGATTGATACCTGTGCCAGTTTGAAAAAGGAGGGAAGGGGAAAAGGATGTGGCTGTGTAGCTAGCAAGGAGGAGGTCAGCACCTGTTGGTTGGCAGAAGATCTGTGATTGTGTCATCCATTGCTGAACTGCATTTTGATCAAGGGATTACTCTCGTGCTTTCCTGAAGGGGAGGAAATATTTAGGATGAGGGAAGCCACCTTTCTTGTAACTTTCCAGGATGCGAGCAGAGTTTGTAATTATTTTTGTGCTCAGTTCGTGCGCTGTACTGTATTATTTTCTAAGATGGATGAACACGAAAAAACGTACACATAATGTCCTTTTCTTCCCAGCCTTACTGTCTTATTCCAGACTTTTGTCATTCAGAAGTATATTAATTGAAACTATAAAACTTTGGGGATTTTTTTTGGGGGG
>VXAA01007265.1:89857-242073 GCA_013399115.1 Anseranas semipalmata
GGAGTAAGCATATATAATGGACATTCTGACAAAATAGATACATTTGAAACTTATCTTCTGAAGAGTCCATGTAGTTATTTTTTTAATAAATGGTTGCCAGTTTCTGATGATGTACTGGGATCTGTTAAAAATTACTCGCTTTAAATGCCCTTGGACTTGGTTAACCCATAAAGGATTTGCTTTTGCTTTTAGGGCTTCATACTGTAATGATGTTTTGTGTGGTTGTTGTCTCTCTACAGTTCCTGTGTTTGTGTGTTGAGATCATTTGATGTAGTAGTTCTGAATTCTTTGAAGGAATCAACTTTAATTCATCAGTTAATATTTATTGTCAATTCTGTACTCAATGACAAATTTGGGGAGTCTTCTGTTTTCTTTATAACGCATTGAAATTTCATTTTTGTAATAGCAGTTAGTTGTGATTTATTTAATTTGCATTAATATCTCCTTTTTTCAATTGTCCTGACCTGCTGTCCAGGTTATTTATTTACAAATAAATTTATTTGTTAATGGAAAGGATGGAGCTATCTCAGGAGGAGAGAGTAAAATGTTGTAAGAACCAAAGGTATTTAAATACAGACTTGTGTAATCACTGTAAGATGAAATTATTTTAGTTTTAGAATAAGCTTGCTAGTTTAATAGTTTAGCAAAAAAAAAAAAAAGAATGGTGATAAAATACAAGTTCAGAGTGTTGATATTAAATGTGTTAAAATTTGAACAGTACCTCTTTATATAGCATTTAAAAATGCTATACAAAATGCTTTGCTTTGTTCCACTCAGCACCGTAATACTTCACTGATTGTGGGTCACTGTTGATAGAAAAGTAGAATAAATCAGGGGCAACATTATACAGTATTTATCCACTGCTTAAAAGCATTACCATAATATGAATCTAAAGCAGATGATACAAAGCTCACACAGCCCATTCCTCAAAAAAAAAAAAAAAAAGGAAAAAAAAAAAAAAAAAAACCCAGAAAAACTGTATGAATGGAGGCTCAGCCTGAACATAGAAGTAATTGTGTTGAGAACATTGCAATTATTGGGTGAGTTTCTAGCTGCAGAGCAAATCAATTAGTATATATATGGGTTATAGTGACTCTGAAATATAGCTCTTCGGTTGTCTCCAACTGGTAAAGAACCTCTTATCCTGTTTGGACAGCACAATATCCTTGTTAACATAATGTGAACTTATGCAGGATGTAGCATATTGTCTGTTTAACAACAGTATTGTATGGAAAATGAGTTTGTTACATTAGTCAATCAATTTGATTGTTTTTCTTCTCCAAAAGACCCATTTGTCTGTAGAAGAAGAAAAAGAAAAAAAAGTCAGGCTTTGTTCAAAGCAAGCCACCATTTAAGCAGTGGGATGAGAACCGTGGCCAGTAATCTGCTCAGCAGTACCTTGTCATTAAGATAAAGCCCTTCGGTAATAGTTTCATGAGGGCAGGTGAGTGCAGAATTAACTCTGAGCATCACTTCTGCTCTCACCCCTCTCTAGTCCAAAATGCAAGGCATACTGGTAACGTTTCTTTTAATCTGAATATTCCAGAACTTACCACTGCAGAAGAAATTGCTGTATGTAGAAATGAGAGAGAATGAATAACTGAGTGACATGTTAATTATTATCATTCCATTAGTACAAAGCACTCCTAAGCGATTACAAAAGGTTTAAAAACAACAAAAAAAGAGTCTTACATAACAGGGCAGTATTAATGCTGCTGTATGATGGATAAGGAAACAGGGACAGTGAAACCCAGCTGATGTTCCCTGTGTACATTTTTTAAGTGTTGGGATTGTAAATGCAAATTAGAAGATGCTAGAATTAAGGTTGCTTATTATGATCTTTCTGTACAAATGAACTTGAAGTTCATCACTATGCCATGAATGACTTTATTTGTCACACCCTTCTTTAAATAAATGGGGTGTTCATTTCTCAGGTAAGCAACTGAGATGCAGTATTTGTAGATGAAAATGTGATTGCTTCGTATGCCTAACTTGAGGTGAATGGAAACTTTTTCAGAATGCTTCACATTTAAGTAGCAATTTTTGTAAAACGGTATTTGACTTGAGCAATACTGGTACCAGTACTTGAGCCCAGCATGTCTAGAGAGTTTCAGGTCAGGGAGAGCACGGGACTCCCTCGTCCTCCCGCCTGTTGTGAGTGGCTTGCTGCTTCCTGCTGCAGGCAGGCTGTGCCTCTGCTGAAGGTGGGACTGACAGCTGGCAGCTTCCCGCAAAGGGATATTCCTGTGCCCTGCTTTGTGCTCAGTCTGCTGCTTCTGGGATGTGTCACTGAGCCAGTTCAGCTTGCTAAGCAGGCAGAAACTTAATCTGACAGCAGTAGTTTGCTGCTGTGTTGAACTGGCTCTGGAAGGGCTTAGAGCTTTTGCTAGTACAAAGAAGAGGGAAGAAACCCTTCTCCAGAAAAAAACAACAACAACAAAAAATAAAACTAAAAAAAACTCAGAATAGTTAGGAATTGTGATTTAGAAAGTTTTTCTCCAAATTGACTACATAAGATCAGTGTTCAAATCTATAAACAACAGGCACTGCGTCTGAAGTTGGCAATATTCATTTAAACAACCACTTATGAAAGAGTTTGGTTTATGGTTAGCACCACATTTCCTTGTTGGCATAACAGGTGATTTGAATCTAATTATTCAGGATACAATTTAGCTGCCTAGATACTTGGGAATCTTCCTGCCATCCCTGCAGACCTACAGGAAGCAGGAGGGACTGAGCCACCTGCTCCACTACGTACCTTTGAAGAATTCTTCAGGGCAGATTCATCCCAAGGATTGAAATAAAAAACATGATAGACTTAATCATATTAAAACTGGTACCCCGTTTTTCATTGAGGTCTGGATTCTGCAAACCACTTAAGTATATGCATGAGATCTGTTATAATACTGATTATTTCCACCACCCCCCTTCTGCTTTTTGCAGTCTGACCGTTCATGTTTCTAAACGTAACAGTGAGTTTTGACAACTCTGGTGCTTATCCAGAACAGAAAGAACCATTCCCAGCAGTACAAGATGCAGGTTTTGAGCTAAAGCTCCGGTACTGCAACCACAGCAGCCTGGCCTGGGCAGTAAATACAGCTTTGCTTTTTCTGTACACCAGCTCTTTCCTGCGTTTGGCTGCCATCCTTACAGTCCAGCAGTAAAGCACTTCTAGGGAAGTGTCACGGGTTAAAGTTTGAGGTTACTCCCCTTCCCTCCCCCCAGCTGATGGAGAAGAACAAAGGTGATGAATCTTTTTGCGTTTTTTAAACTTCACTGGGTATGAACAATTTCTTTATGGCTGAGAAAGCTATTGGAAACTTAATTATTATCTAGGTATGTTTGTTTTGAGTCCTATGTCTCTTATTTTCATTGCTTTGACAAATAGTAAAAATAGTAAAGCAAGCAATATATTAGTATAAAATTGTTCCTTACAAGTCTTGTGATTTTAAAGAAATGGTAACTTTTAATATTCTTGAACAGTGGTCACATACTGTTGGTGTGCACAAAAAAATTAAAAGCCACTAATCTGTTCTTTTTTTGGTTCAGTTGTTTTTGGGGGGGATAAACTGAGAAAAGTTTTCCTTCTGATTTTCTTAAATTTTGCTGGCAGTTCTGAAACTAGTTCTGTGCAATTTTATAACCATATCTGAAACTCCTCTATTATATTGAGGGTTAAGAGGTGGTACTTTTCAATTTTCTTGGTACACTGAAGTTAATAACACGCCCTGTCTGAGTTTCTGTTAAAAACATTCTGTAGTGACATCCTTGTATACCTCTGTGCAAAGATTTGGAGTGAAATTTTACTTTTCTTGCTAAAAGTTAAGCAGTTCCTGAAAAGATTTTGAAGAGGTTAGCAACCAGGTATTATTGTAAATGTTAACAGCATGAGAAAATGGGTAGAAGTAGTTCTCTTTTCTAAAAGCGTATAATTATTCTGTTAATAACGAAAATGGGGGTTTGACATGACTGTATTGTCATTTTATAATGTTGTCTTCACAATATAATCCCTTAAGCCCTTCACCAAGGCTTATGCAGAAGAATCCCTGCTGATGTTAGAGATATTAGCAAGTACTAGAATAGGAGATGAATAAGATTTTTCAGTTCTTTTTTTTCAACAATGGTCTTCTATGTCTTATCCTTGAAGAACCAGTAGAAGCCAAATGGGTTGGATTTGCAAGCAGAGGCTGAGTCGCTGGACTCTGGAAGTGACAGGCAAATTGAGATTATGGAAGCAGGAATGTAGGTATGTTGGCATTAAAATGCTGGGTATAAGCAGCTCTATTTATTCTTATAGCTTCAAAAGGTCACTTTGCTAATACATTTTTCTTCTTGTATTTCTTTCTCCTTTTCTGTAACAGTGACGTAAATTCAGTTTGAAGTAGAAGAAAATCAGTCATTCCTAATTTAAAAAAAAAAAAGTTGAATAAATTTCAAATTAATGTAGTTTTATCAGTTTCTTAGTCTTTTAACATAAATGAGTGAAAAATTGCTGGAATTCATGCTTAGATTATTCAGGAGTAGCACCTGAAGTAAAGCACAGTAGTTATTTTTTGACTCTTGTGGTTTGATCCACATCATTTCTGTGTGGAGCTGTCAGAGAAGAGCTGGAGCTGGGGTGTTTGTGTGAGGATGAGCTTAACTGAGAAACCAGTTTGATCAATTTAGCACTGAGCTAGATTATTGAGGAGGGGAGTGCTCATGCATTGACTAGATTTACTTTGCAAATCAGCAATCAAACCTAAGCAAGACAGAGGAAATAAAACATGAATTAGAGAAAAAAAATGGTTGAAGTTCAGTAAAGACAGATGCCACAATTATCTGTGGTAGTTAAAGAAACTTACATGATAGTACTTCAAAAGAGGAAAGAATATGTTTCAGAACATGTAAAATTATACTGATAATGTAAGAGCTGATCATGTTCTCCATTGAATACCAAAATATCATTTGTTTTATTTTATTTTTTTTACTTTTACCGGTGCTAGTGTGTAGTGCTACATTGATTGCAGTATTGAAAATTCAGTAGCTGTAAATGGCAGCCCAAATTGCAGTACAGAACAGCTGTTTCCTTTCTCCCCGAAGCTATCCAAAATGATCTCTAAAGAAATATTTGGGATTACTATACTGTGTAGACCGGAAGACAGAGAAAGCAATGAATAGACGCTTTTTTTTTTTATCTTTAAATACAGCTGAGGTAGTGGTAGCGCTTTTGTTTAAACAATTGAGCAATTATTCAGAAACATGGAACCATAGCTCTGGTATTTCCTGTAAGTTCCCAAAAGGTTAAACTGTAGGCTTAGAAGACACTTTCCACCTTTTGTGGTCATTGCACAGATGAAAGTAGAAGATAAATACGAGTCGATAAAGGGAAAACCAAGCAGCTCACCTTGAAGTTGGAAATACAGGTTCTCCTCAATGTGCTGTTTATACATTTTACCCAATCATTCAGAATTGCAAAAAGCCTCTGGTCCCAGGTAAAAGAATAGGAACCCATCTCCTGGTCTCTTCCTCGATCTCTGGGCTAGAGATGCCTCCAGTTTTAATCTCTTGGGCAGCGATCTGCCTTCCTAACAGTTGAAATAGACAGTGCCTTGTTCAACCTATCTTTGGCCTGAGGTTAAGGCACTCCTGGAACAGCAGCACACTGACGTTGATGCATTTTTTTGGTTGAGGATGAGTTCGGATCGCGATTGTCTTTTCCTGGACAAGTGTTCCAAACACTGCACTGTTCCGTTACGTTTTTGTGGAGCTGCAACTTCTTTCTTGAAGCAATTTTTTTAAAGTTGCTATGCCTTGAGTTAAGTTTGGGGAAGTGTTGTCAGATTAGGTCCTTTTGTGTGTTAATATTTTCAACTCTCCTGGCTTGAAAATCCCAGATGGAAAACAGGTATCAAACTAAGTTAAATTAAGACTTGTTTTGCCTTTACTTTACAAGAGTTTTAGGCATCTTGGTGTGTTTCTGGTGGGATACAAAGGCATATGTTATAGTTAAGCAGAGGTTTTTAATCAGTGTGACAGTTTGATGCTTAAATCTCTACCTAAAATGAAGCTTAATGTTCACTTATCAATTTTGTACAGGGACATAGTGGGGATAATACTCCAAACTGTATGTTTATAAATGAAGACAGAAACTGAATAATAGCCCTGGACAGAAAATCCGTCATTGCAAGGCTATGCCTTGCTATGCTAGTCTTATTCCTGAGCAAAAATATAATGGTTAATTAAAATATAATACAACTAGAGTAATGCTTAAATAAAAACTGAGATACATAAGAGTCTTTATACACTTTGAAAGTACATTTAATATTTAGTGTTATATGTTGGTATTGCTTTAAGAAATAGCTCTGTTTTTGGTGTGTAGGGAGAATTACTAGTTCATAAAAACAGCTCTATTTTGGATATATTGTCTTTTGTTTTTAACATCCTGTTAATTATTGATAAAATAAAAATATTGATAAAGGACCTGAATTTTTTTGTTTTGTCATCTTTTCCGTGCAGAGGAGACAAAAATGCAAAGAAGCACTGTTAAAAATTGCTATTAGCCTCTTGGTGTCCATCAGCCTTATTTCACATTAGGTTGAAAGCTGTAACATCTTAGAAATCAGGATAAGTACATACACGGAGATTCCACATTTCTAGAACAAGATTATGGACATAAGTAGGTCCCTTTTAGGGAAGCTGGACGTGGTGGTGGTTGCAGTGTTAGCTTACAATAATCCAGTTGGGTTGTTCGCTGGGGTAATGCTCCTTCGCATACGACTTGCATAGAGAGACACAGGTGTATCACCCTTCAGTAACCCTTACTGACTGGACAAAGCTTTGTGTGTTTACTGTAGTTCTTTGAATTTTCAACCGCTGTTGGTGTGATGATGTGCATTCTTCCAAGCCTATAAACAAGACGGTAAAGCAGTGAAGAGCCAAGTGACTCCTTTCCAATGAGATGGGACTGCATGAGTCAGTAACTCTACTACTTAACTGTACAAAAACTAGCTACAGCTTCCATGAAGAATCCTTACATCCGTTGTAATTTTTCTTCGACTTTTAAGCGAACTATTTATTCTTGGTAGTATCTGAATAATGAACAAGAGCATTTCAGCTTCAGTTTAATAACCTATAGTATCTAACATACTGCTTTTTGCCAATTTGCTACCCAGCTTGCATGAGACGTGGGAGGTGTCAGAGTACAAAGGCATACACAGATCTTTATTTTCTCTGCAAAGTGCCAGTTGTAACACTAGTTTTTGAGTTTGTTGTTTTTGACACCGATTCTGTGTGGAACATGTCTGTGGGTGTGTTTCACCCCCTTGTTGGTTAGTGCTGGTATTGATGGGGCTGCATGGTCAGATAGACTAGGGAGGTAACTGATCTCACAGTGACTAGGGAAAAAAGCTTGTGCAAGCGTAAGGAAAAGAAAACAAGTCAGAAGTAAAGAAATGGGCAAGTCGCCTTTTCCTCATGTTTCTACTGGATTATAATGGCCATATTATTATGGCCTGGCACTCATGATCATTTCATCATCTTAAGACAAGTGAATGGTTGGAGGAGCATGAAAGATCCATGGGATAAAATCCATGAAATAAAGAGCAAAGCCTCCTGCTTTTTTTCATTGGTGTCTTGACTTTAGATTGGCTAAGCTGTAATGCAAAACTGTCTCCTAAGTTAACGCAACACACTCATCATAACAGGCTCCAGTACTGTCAAGAGTTTCCATAGCACTCGACAATACAGCTCGTTCCACAGATCATTGCTGTTATTTTTCACACCAGCACAACCTGTGAGACAAATATGCAGGAAGAACAATACCGAAGAGATGCAGCCTTGTTGCCTGTTTCACAGAGGTAACCCTTTGGAACGGGAAGTTTTCTGCTGGCTCGAGCAGTTCCTGTACAGCTAGAAACGTGCAGAGCAGCAGAGGTAGGAGCGTGCTGGCTTGGTCATCCAGGCTTCCTCTCTGGTCAGCACACAGTCGTTATTGGAGCACCTCCGCTGTGTTGTGAAGCCACAGCTTTAGAAAGATCCAGCGTGGTGTTTCATGCCTGGAGGAACCATTTTGATTCCGGAGCAGATCTGAGCTTGGGGAGTGCGCTTGGTTTGGAGTTTCCTGAGCACCACGTCTTTGTTGAGGCTCTGGGAGACCTAGGACAGAATCCTATTTCATGCATTTAAGCATTAGGTTGTTTAATGCCATCAGGTGTTTTTTGCTTTTAAATAATTAAAAGATTTTTTAGGTAATGGCATTTAACAATGTTTGACAGCTACTGGCTAGTTTAGTGAGATGGAAGACACCCACTTTTTAATCCACAATTGTCTTGAAGGGGTCCTAGTATAGAAGAATGATGGATAATTAAAGACATACTAAATAACACTAACTTTTCTGCTGTTCAAGTTAACAGTAAGTACATGACTGCATTAGTTTAAGCAAATGATCTTTTGTTTCTATAGGAGAAAGCTTCAATCAAAAGTTTTAGATGTGAAGTAAGCTAGTGTTCTCCCTGGCCAGGTGTTCCTCCTTCGGTGTTTCTTTTGTTACAGTACGTTTTTCAGCAGCTTTCTGCTTGTGAACTGCCATCATTAGAAGCTCAGTAGGAGCAAAAGTCTATGTTAATCTGCCTGACTGTAACTGCACAATTAAAGCAGTTTATCAGCAGGGGTTAGGACAATCAGTGTGTTCCGATGCTTCATGTTATAAAAATTACTTCTGTTGTTCAAACAGATACTGTAATTAGTGCATCATTTTCAACTGGTTTTCTGCAGGGCTGGCTTGGAGTTTCATCTGATGAAAACCTCTGTTTCTGCTACTTACCTAAGTGCCTATTTCATATGCAGGCTACTTCTGAAGTAACAACTTCATTGAAATGCTAATGTCAGGAGGACATCATGCGAATACAAGTTTATACAGGTTTGGGGTGGGGTGCTGTTTTTTCAGGGTATTTTTCGATCACCAGTCCTATCAAGACTTACTCAGATTTACTGACAAAAATGGAGGAGAAAACTATTTGGTGGACCTCCATGTTTGTAAATACAATTATTATTACATACCAGCATTTAATACCTTGCTCTTACATATATGAAAAAGTTGCTTCATGTCAGATAACAAAGGTAACTGTGTTCTGTCCCTGGGCACATACATAATGAGCTTTCACATAGAATAATTCCATGAGAACGGCGAGCCAGTCTTTAAGTGGCACTTAAGTGTTTAAAATATGGTCCCTCATCTTCCCTCTCCCTGAATAATAGCACTGACCTTGTGTTGGCACTCAGTTTAGCCCCTTATGATCTTACCCAGGTCACTTGTCCATCAGAAAATGGGTGGGAGGTAGGGACGTGTTGGCTTGGCTCTCTGGCATGGTGCTGGGGCCAGCCCCAGTGGAGGAAGGAATAAAAACTGCCTGGTAAGGGGGGTGAACCTTTTGAAGTTGTTAAATTGGTCACAGAATGACGTAAGGCAGCAGTGGATGATGACGTAAATGATTTTTGTTCTGCTTGGGCTAGAAGTCTCATGAATATGTATTAGCTGATGTGGAGTCGCTTGTAGATCTGATTCTTCTAAGTAGTTTATTCTTTGCACAATGTTATAGAAACCCTCTGTCTTCTGAATGCGTGTGTTTTTAACGATCTCTTCAAGAGCAGCTCCAAAAACTTAGTTCTGTATATCAGGTTGGCAGAAAAAACAATTACAGTGTTGGACAATGTGAGATCAACAAGTCACGTGGCCTGTGAAAGGTTGGGTAGGTTAGGGAAAAAATTCATCTTAGATTCCTCTGGCTTCGTTTTACCAGTTCAACTGCGTTGACAAGAGCTCATTAAATAACATGTAATCAGTATTGAGTGGTTGAGTAATGTTACTCTGCTGAATGACTTATGAATTCAAACCTAACATTGTTGCATGGCTATAATACGTATTAACTCTTAATAAAAATACTTAAACTAGAGCAAGACTAGAATTCTCCAACAATGACCTTTCTGATTTGCCACTTTTAATTTAACTTTTGTTTTAAAATTACTTTAAATCAACACGTTAACATTTTTCTAAGTTCACACAGCTTCTTTTTAACTGCTCTTCCAGTTATTTTAAAGCATGTATTTGTGAAAAGTTTTCATTATGGAACAGAAATCTTCCCCTAGAACTACTGTCAGTTGTAATGTACCTATAGCACAATTTATAGGCAAAATAGAGTGTGGTAATTGTACTAAATAGCTAAATTTCTTCTTTCCACATCTTACCTCCTCCATTTGACTGTGAAAAGTGGCTCTGAGTGATTATACTGTTTCTTATATCTTAGGATAATTGTAATTAAAGTTCTTAGAATGTCATTGAATTAAACCCTTGCATGGTTTAAAGGAATAAAGCTATTCCTATGCCTTTTAATTTTAGCATTCAATTTGACATTGCATGCAAACATTCTTCAGTTTTACTTTAGCTTTTGTGTATTCTTGTCATTCAGTAGGGAGAGCAGCCTGTTGTAATTAAATTCTGCTTTCACCAACCAATAATCTATGGCTTCAGGATGAGTGAGGGTACTGAGCTACATTCTCAACATTTCCTTGCACCAGTGGCTTTATTTCTTTAAAAGGTCTCTGCTACTGAGCTGTGTTTGTATTTTCTAGTGGGCGACAGTGCTGGAATTTGTATGAGTTATATTGGAAAAAGTGCACAGGATGGCATTTTTTTTAATACTATGGGGCATAGCTTTCTAAAAAGAAAAAAAAATCCTCATGGAAAACTTTCTTCTGTTCTGATCACATTGCATTCTTTCTTTGTTGTTTAATATCTCTGCCTGCGTGTAAACAGATACTGGGAAAGTGTTTTCAGTGTTTGTTTCATTTTTCTTAAACGGCATTCTAACAGCTGGAAATGGCTGGATTTTACTGCATCAGTTTTATTATTTAATTAGTCAACTTATGTGTAGTTGGTGGGTCATACTGTGGAGGTCTTTAGGCTTTTGTTGTGAGAAATAGTTTGAGATTTTTAAAATGTTCTTGATTAAAACACCTTGTGATTGTGGGCCTTCTTTCTCAGAATATTTTCCCCTTTCACCGTTTGAATCTCTTGAACAATTTCAGTCAGGCTTGGCAGATGAGCACTTCTTTCTTTTGGGTTTAAAGTTCTGTGAAAACTGTTGGCTAGATAGAGGAGAGGCCTAAACTAATACCTTTAGTAAAGGGAAGGGATATACCAAGTTTTCAGTCGTCTGTTTTGCTTAGTTTACAGGAAACTAGTTATCTGCAGTCTCTTTTGTCAACTCAATAGCGGAGGTATTAAGAAGGAAGCTTTGGGTTGGGATATGAAGATGTAAGTAGAAATGGCCTTAAATTATTGGGATGCAGGAGGTATAAGACCATGACTTGGAATTACTGTGGTAGGGGTGAAGTATATGGAAAACAGTACAGAAATCAACATGGAGCTGGACTTCATTTTTAATATTAAAGCTTGGCTGTTTAGATGCAGCTCAGTTGCATCCTCTGGCTGCTTTTTGTCTCCTTAAAAAAAAAAAAAAATCAAAGCATAACAACAACAACAAAAATCGTCCCCTCCCCCCAAACAAGACCTCTGTAACTGTTTTTCTTTTTTGTGATTTTTGTGGAATTAAATTTCAAGGAGCTGTAGACAGAAATTTTTTAAGCTACTTGACCCAGTGACCTTAATAGCAAGATAAATATTGAACAGTTTCTTCAAGTCCATTACTGCGTACAGGTATCCTGAGGATAATGAGTGTATACTCACAGGCAACAGAATGAAAACAAAATCTGTTTATAGAATTAGGCCGTATTTAAGGATACTGAAATTTCTGCCAGACAAGGAGCACAATGAAATTTCATCTGCCAGTTATATTACTCTTAATGTTCTTTAATTTAGCAGACAAGACAGTTTCATTGTAATTAAGCTCTTCTAATACTGTTGTTCACCAAGCTTGTGGCATAAATCATTTTATTCTCTAATTTCCTGCATCTCCTCTACCTCCATTTTTCCTGTATAATTCTTACATAAACAATTTCAGGGATGCAGCAGAACTTCATGCTGTAAATTACTTCTTGAGTACATTATGCAATTTTGAATATATGTAATTGAATTTATTTTTTCCTGAGCCTTTTATTCAGGTTTTCTGGTTTTCTTGGTGCTATTTCTTTCTTCTATGCATGTACCCTTCCTGCTGCGCTAACAAATGTGTTTCGCCCAAAAGTAACTCTCAAGGCAATTTCTGTTACTCCTTATGATTTTTTTTTTTTCTGTAGGCAGACCTGGCAACCTGGCTGAATCACTTGATAGTGCTGCTGAAGGACAAGAGGCAGTGGGCACAGACTGAAATACAAACAGTTCTGTTTAAACATACGAAATAGCTTTTTTCCTGTGACTGTGGTCAAACCCTGGAACAGGTTGCCTGGAGAGGCTGTGGAGTCTCCAGCCGTGGAGATGCTCAAAACCTGGCCCTCAGCAACCTGCTCTAGTTGACCCTGCCCCAAGCAGGGGGGTTGGACTGGGTGATCTCCAGGGGTCCCTCTGACCTCAGCCATTCTGTGATGCTGCGGAGTAATTGGGTTTGGCTTAGCTGCAAGGCAATTCAAGATAGCCACTGTTTGCAATTTCTTCCTGTTGTGGTTTAACCCGGCAGGCAGCTCAGCACCACCCAGCTCCTCACTCACTCTCCCCAGGAGGGATGGGGCAGAGAATGGGAAAGGTAAAAGCGCGAGAACTCATGGGCTGGGACAGAGGCAGCTCACCAGGTAAAGCCGAGGCCGCGCGCGAGCACAGCCAGCAAGGAACCCACTCGCTGCTTCCCAGCGGCAGGCAGGCGTCAGCCGCTCCCAGGAGAGCAGGGCTCGCCACGCGGAGCGGGTTCTCGGGCAGACAGACGCCATCGCTCCCAGCGTCCTTCCTCCTCCTTTGGCCCCGCTGTTACTGCTGAGCACGAGGCCACGCGGCGTGGGACATCCCTCTGGCCAGCCTGGGCCACCTGTCCTGGCTGTGTCCCCTCCCAGCCCCTGGTGCACCCCAGCCTCCTGCTGGCAGGGCAGCACGGGGAGCAGGAGGCTCCTGGGCTCTGGGTGAGCGCTGCTCTGCCACAACCAAAACATCAGTGTGTTATTACCATCATTCGCATCCTAAATCCAGAACACAGCACCATACCAGCTACTAGTAAGAAAATGAACTCTATCCTAGCTGAAACCAGGACACTGCCAAGCCTAATGGTTTATCAAACAGTATTACTGGAACCAGATACATCTGACAAATTCAAAGACCCTTTTTAATCACATTTAAAGTCAAGATTTCTCATGCTCTTTGTCCCATGATCTCACCCAATTGCATTCTTCTTCGTCACCGTATGTTTCCCTACAAATAACACACCTGTGTTCATGCACACTGTTCTAACACTGTGTGATGTCAAAGCTAGGAACACTTCTCCATAATTCCGTACTGCTTCTTTCTCACTCTGGACTCAGAGCGCTGCTCTGCCACAACTAAAATGTCAGTGTGTTATCACCGCTATTCTCATCAAAAATCCAAAACATGGCATCATGCTGGCCTCTACGACGACAGTTAACTCTGTCCCAGCCAAAACCATGATACTTTCTAGAAAGTTTCACAGTGGGCAACACCTAGTCATTTTCTCCTGATTATGTCATCATCCTCCCCCCCCAAAAAAAAAATCATTTTCGGAACAAAACTCTAAACAACCCTTAAAGGCTCAGACCGTATTTCATGAGTCTTAAGAAGGACACCTTCCAAGGAGAATTCCAGATGTATTCATTGTATCTGTTCAGAAAGCATTTTTTCAAGACTAGTTGCACGAAGAGGACTAGCTTAGTTTAAGTAATTGTTTTACTGTGGAGGAAATATGTTTTCCCAACATCCCTTCAGGATTTAAAAGGAGAATAAGGTAGCATAAAAAGTTGCAGCTCTTAACTGCAGGAGATGGCAGGTTCTCTCTCCTCCTATGAGCCTAGCCCTGCAATGCATTTTGGATCTGACTTTCTGTCAGAATGAATGACTTAGAGCGTATCTGAATTTCCTGGTTTTGGTTTAAAACAACTAACAACAGCAAAAAACAACCCAACCATTTGTGTAACTTTCTACTAGAATTTTAATAAACCAAATGACAGACATTTGCAAAACTATTAATCCACTAGGGAAGCAACCTCGTGGAACAGAATTGGAGCAATGGAAGAACTCTAAGCCCAAGTGTGTTGAGATGGAAGAAGTTTGAAGCCTGTTCCTGACTGTTCTCTTTTTTTTATTTTTTGACTAATTGTTTTTTCAAAACACATTATATGGACTTCCATTCTCCTTAATCTTTCTTTCAGTCTTGCCGCTTGACTTAAGAAATTGTACTCTCCACAGCAGCAAGGCTTTTGTTAATGTATTAGAACACTTCATGATCACAGTAAAAGAGCAGTAACTGTCATACACTGGTTCAGATATCCTCCTGACAAGTATTTGTACGACTGTTTGTGCTGCGAGGTCTGACCTGGTAGTTCATGTGATTATTGACCGTACCAACAGCGTGTTCCACCTTAGAATAAATCAGGGTGTGTGCAAGTCTTTGTGAATAAAGGGCCTACAGTGTTATCTGTGTATTGTCTTAAAATACAACTTCTTTTTAGAAACAGAACAAGAAAATAACACTACAACAACAGAAAACTCCTCATGCTGCAACAGAATAATTTGAACCATGGCATCAATACTTGAGGATTTGTTAATCGGAAATATTTAAATACCAAATTACAGAGAGGCAGTCTACCTCATAGTATATAATAAAGTATTTTTGTTTATTCTAAAAGTTACAAATCGGGCATACATCCACTGGAACAATATACATTTCATTTTTCTTTGCTGACAGGTGGTGAGACTTTGTGCTGTACTGTTTTCATTGTGCAAGAAATCACTGGAGCGCAGCAGGGCCCGTTTCTGTTTACCTGCATCGTGTACAAGTATTGCGTTGGTCACAGCATAGGTAGCTAAAGCTGCGTTTAGGCATTCCCTCTTATTTAGGAACAGAACTTGCTTTTTTTTATGTGGGGACCTTGTCATTTGTCTGTCTTGCTCTGACGTTTTTTGGGAGGTGCTGTGGTCGTGCAGGTTATCACACACTTGATATGTTAGTAACTCTGATAGGTAGTACCTTTCCCGCTCTGACTTTGTGTCAGCTCACCAGCTGTCGGTGCAAGGAGAGTGGCATGTTCTTTGCTGTGCCTTCTGCTGGTTTAGGAACCTTATCTAATTCATCTTAATTTTAACATAACACTTTTCACTACCTGATAGGAATATAGCTCATCACAATTTTAAAAAGAAATAACTCCCTCCTGCTTTATATATTGAATAGTTTAAATAGTAATAGTGGAGTTTTGTTCATGATTCAGTGAAATAAGCTGTGAATGCCTAGCAGCAGATAGTTTCTTCAAATATTAAATTACAGCAGGGAACATATTATAACTCACCTGCACTTTGTGTCAGGTTCTGTTTTATAAATGAGGGTTATTTTCCTCTTATTCATTTTTCAGCTTTTGAAATTCACAGAGATTTTATAGCTACCATTGTTTAGAAAGTTACTGGAGATAGCATTTCTAAACTAATCAAAAAGACTGTGTTCTCAAATAAAAAAAAATCATGGTGCCTGATAACGTGAGCTTGTGTGTATGTGTGCATGTCACATGGAGAATTATTAAAAAAAAAAAAATTCCTTCAAAGTACTGATTCCTTCCTTTGCATAAATTTACCATATACCTCTCACAATTTTCCATTTTTATCCTTGTCTATTCCACAAAACATTTCAGACTTAAAGCAGCTGAATTAAAGATAGGGACAGTGCTGCTTCAGGTATTTATGAATATAAAGTACTGCATGTATTTACTGGTATTAAATCTTTCTGATTTCCTGGAGGAATTTTAATGAAATTTAGGGTAAAAGACACATTTAGAATTCACATTGCTTGCCTAAATTTTGTTTTTTTAGATGTGAGTTGTGGTTAAGCCACAAATATTTTCCTTACAAGCAGGAGGCTTTTTTTTTTTTTTTTATGCCCATTATTTTAAGTTTAATTCAGTGGTTTTAAATAAGTGTTTTTGTTTAGGGGGACCTCTATTTGGATTCAAACGTTGTCATAATAAACCTTTCTCTTTTTACTAAAGTTTTTACACGTTTTATTACATTCAGAGTATTGTTGTGTTTAAATTTAGCTAGCTTTATTCCCTGTTTAATAAGAACGGAATTGGAAAGTTTCTTCTGTGTTGTGTTAGTTAATTATTTTTGAAAGATTGGATACATGAATGTGTAACATAAATATGCTGATATCTGTTGTTTAGAAGTATTTCTCAAAAAAGAAAAAAAAATTGTTTAGCATGCTCTCCCTTCCTCTAAAACTTCTACTAAGATTTATCTTTAGGATTGTTTTGGGTTGTAACAGAGTACCTGTGTAATGGTGACTGTCTTGTTACGTCGTCTGCTGTGGACAGTATTAAAGCAGCCTTGTCATCTCCTCCTTGTCTCTGTCCTTCATCCAGTATATGTAGATCTGTTTTGAAAATTACAACTTACATTCCCTTTTTAATGTTTGATTTTTTTTAACCTTTTCTGTGAGAGTATTGAAAAGCAGTTCTTGCCACTGAAGAGTTGTACTCTCTTCATGTCCTTTGGAGAGATTCAGATGGACTTTCTGTGTATGGCGTCCATTTAACTTTTCTTGAAAATATTAGGTTGCTTCGCCACAAGTATGTTTTATCTGTTTAATGCTTGGAAGGCTCCAAAGAATATTGGAAGCAACAGTTTCTGTAGTACTTCATGTTCTTACTCCTTTGGTTGGGAAAGGTACTCTAAGGAAGCACGTTTGCTTTGTAGGTATTCTGGAAAAAAAAGTTTCAAAACACAAACAAAATCCCTCCCAAACATTTTCTAAATGATATTTTAAAACCCAAGTTCTTGTTAAATAACCACGTGAAACCAAACTCTGTCTCCACAGTATCAAGAAGACTTTTCCTATCTTTTGCTAAAAATATAGTCCATACTATTCACAGAATTGAGTTTATCTACTGTTTCATTGTTTTACAGAGAATGTAGCAGTGCTCATACCTTCCATGTTTTATTTTTTTTTTTTAGGAAGAACAGAACCGAGGCAAGCCCAACTGGGAACACCTGAATGAAGATTTACATGTACTTATCACTGTGGAGGATGCTCAAAACAGAGCAGAAATAAAACTGAAGAGGGCTGTTGAAGAAGTAAAAAAGTTACTGATACCTGCAGTAAGTATTTGTAAAGTTTTTGATTTACATTTTCAGGAGTTATTTCTGAAAAATAATTAATACTGCTGCAGAGCAGCATCCTCGAGTGAAGTTCAGATATTGTTGATCTTTAAATGATCTTTAAAATGTCTTATCTGTGATCGAATTATTCCTCAGAACAGAGTAATTCTTTTAAGAATTAATTGTTAATTTTTCTTTCCATTTCAGATATACATATAGGAAGTTCTTGCCACCTTTAAAAAGCAGTGCTGAACTGCTGCAAACACTAGCTTTCTTACCTCCTTTTAGTATGAGGATGTTTTGCTTTAGGGATTAGGAAATTGGACATGCTTTTATGTTTGTTTGAGATGATTCTGATACTTTAAGAAGAGAAGGCATGTTTTCTCAGATCATTGTATTAAACACCTTCCAAAAAGAACAAAATCCCTCGGGAATACAGTATCAAAAAACTTTGCCATCGCTTACACTGGGGAAAAATAAATATAGTAGAACTAGAAAATGAGTCATCTTCCTTATTCCATGATAATATAAACTGCCTTCTGCCCAGCTAGATGACTTAACTTTTAAAAGTTAAAAAAGTTGAAAGCTTTAAAATGTCTTACCTTTTGCAGGGACCAGAATTACCCTGTGCGAGCCCTTCTCTTAGGTCTGCTCTGTGTTTTCACTCAAAGCAGTGACTCAGCGTGGCAGTGTAGTGCATGCATTCCATGCAAGTAAATTCCATCTTGTGCTGATTTTTAACACCACGTTTGTGTCATTTTAGCATGATAAAAATAAATTGCATCTTTTTTCACTGGAGGAAATTTTTTCCTTATTATGAGGAAAAATTGAGTTTATCTTGTGAAAGAAAGTAGTACTTAGTATTAAAATGACCTAGTGATTTTGGGTGCTTGGTGAATGTTAATAAAGGCTGGCTGTGAGGAAGGTTGTGGTGACACAAGCTGTATAAAAAAAATTATTCAGAACGTGTTTGTAAAAGTTACCAAAGATCAGGAGAAAGCCTTAATTTTTGATTTAACAAAGTACAGTAGAATATTAAATAGGAAGGATGAAAAAGATACAGTGTAGATCTCTTCACTTTGCACATTTTCGATCTCTGAAAGCAGAAGACAACTAGAGAAAGCAGACATTCAGGATTTATCCATTTGCTAGGGAGATCTAGGGCATGTTAGGACTGACTTTATAATCAGGATTAGGAACAGTAATAAGAGAGACTATATTGGCAAAACTGAAACTCTTATGTTCATTCTTTAACTAGTATGTAGCACATAAAGTTTAAAATAAAAATCTTCCCTGTGATACAGAATTAATTTGTCAAAATTCTGTTAATTCTTTTTCTACCTACCTCTTATTGCTGAATGTGTGACTGAAAGGTTACATTAAAGATGATCTGATAGATCACAAAAAAAACCCAGCATGTCCGAAGTACTAATGTGTATATACTCTGTGAACATTTGTGTTGCGCCTGGTTTCTGGGACTGGTGTATGTTGTGATAGTGTCAGCCAGCTCTTTGTTTTGAAAATGCTCTGCCTTATTTAGTAATTTAATCAGTTGGAGCAACTCTATAATACTGAATGTGGGATTTTTTTATTATTTTTCTAAAGGGAAATCCTTTTTTCCCTGTAGAAAAAAAATAAATAAATCAGTGCAAACTATTGTCCAAACGGAATATCTGTTGAAAAACGCTTCCTTTGTCAGAAATGTCTTCATTACTGTCTTTACATGTTTTGTCTGGGCATAAGATATTTGGGTGGTTATTATCCCGTGTATAAGGGTTAAAGGTCTGTTGACTCATTTCTGAAAAGTATGGTTCACTGAAACAGGCATATGTAGTATGTACGGATGGATTGATACATAGGTAAACTTGTTTTGCCACTACCTACTGTGCCTGTTCAGTTAGTATCACAAACAGCTGCATCAGCAAACCCTGGGCTCAGGCAGTTTGAGGGTTGAAAACCTCTGTTTTAGTTTTCAGTTCACCTCTTTTAATCCTTCCGTGAAAGAAACCAGAAACCTTTAAGTAATCAGGACAAATACAGGGGTAAAACAAATAAATTCTATCTAAATGTAAGGTGGGGGAAATTCTGGCTGTTGGAAGATTCCAAGACACTATAAAAGGTATGAATGGAAACTTGGAAATTCACTTTTGCATAATAGAATATCTGCAACTATTCTGTTTTCCAAAAATATGTGAGAGGATTAAAATTGATAAAAAGGATAGGCAAGTATTTCTGTTTATTTCCATCTAACTTGAACAAACATAGAGATTATATAGGAGAGAGAATTCTATCACGTTCTTGCCATGTAGTGACAATGCTTTTGTTTTCTGAGATAAATTTCAGAAAAGCAAGTTTGTGGTAGAGATACGCGTGAGATAGGAATTTCTCGGAACAATCGGTTATTTTTATACCCAAGATACTAAAAAGCCTAATGACATTTTATAACAACAGTGCACAAATAGGCATATTTCTAAAAACAGCTGTCCATTTAAAGGTACTTGGGGGAACAGAGGCTATTTCAGTAGTAAGGAGTGTTTCTCCTCATCTTCGCAAATCTGGATCACTACGGATATTTTTTCCTTGTGGATGTGAATTTATTAATTTCTCTTTTCACTTGGCTTGGCTGTTTTACGAAGATACAGTCAAACAGACTGTTTTGTTTCTTTAGAAATTTTTATTTCTTTAGAAATAAAAAGGATGACTTGAGGCAGATGGGCTAAACAAGCCATTTTTCTCCCTAAGGAGAAAGGACAAAATGTGTTGTGTTGTTGTTGTTGTTGTTTATTTTATTTTACATTTCTTTTGTATGAAAATTTATGTTTATTTTGGCTGTACTTCACGTTCTGTAAAACTAATTCTTTTCCTCTTCCCATAATTCAGTGAGATATTGGTTATTATCTACACCTGCAGGATCTTATGTTGCTGCTTCTTCATGTTTTTCTCCAAAGAAAAACAGGAAGAATAAAACATTCAGTAGGCTTTTGGGATCACATTGAACTGTACTGTCCTTATGTCTCTTTCTGACGTGAATCCTACAGGTTATTGATCTCTCCTCTGCTTGTTAGAGCTTTGAGAGTTTATTTGTTGTTTGCAAGAGTTCAGTAAAGATGGGCAGTTCTTTCAAAGGAAAGACAAAGGATGGTCTGGCTTGTACTTTGCAGAAAGTGTGAAAAAGTGCAGAGCATGTGTAAGGGGATTTAATAACTATAACTTAATGTTATAGTTTATTAGTGTATCTCAGGTAATTGTTATTATTAAAGGTTTGGAATTTTTATTTCGAGTACTGGACAGTAGGGCTTAAGGTCCTATACTTTAGAAATAACATGTTCTGAGAAGTGTTGAAAAAACTCTTCCAGCTGAATGTGTTTTCTACATAATCCTTTTATTATACAGATGTCCAGGTCTCTCTAATTAGTAATTCACCTTTTGTACTAACTGTCTTTCTGTAGATGCATCTCTAACAGAATTAGAATTTCATGCAAGTGTTTTTTACCCCTTTTCCTTTTGACTCTTCCTTTTTGAGGGAGAGATCACACTTCTGGCTTCTACTTAACTATTCTAATTCGGTCTGGGATCGGTGTGTTTCAAATCCTTGGTATCGCTCTGCCCTGGTAGGGGCAGCTGTAGTTTTACTCAGTTGCTGTCTCCAACTTGTGTGAAGACAACTGCAAAATAGTCAGTGAATGCTCCCTGTCAGATTGAATGTATCATTTGCCACTATGGTAACGGTATTTTAAGATTGTAATGGGTAGGAAAGAATGTATGTTTCAGGAGAAGATTGTATTATTTTGTTAGTACATATGGTTCGTGCCTGTAGTAGTGATTTTAGACTTTTCACTCTTAAGTATCTTTAAATTTAGCTATACGGTATGGGTATCATTATTTAAATTCAGCATTTCATCCCGTGTAGTACTTGATGTTTGTGCTGTAGCTGAGGAATTTAAAAATGGAGTAGGGAAACGGTGCAAAATAAAGCAGTTACCAGAACACAGTTTCCACACTAAGAAGATTCACTGTGTAAATTCATGAAGAGTTCCAAATTAATTAATAATAGAGTGAAGCTTGGATAATTCCAACATATAGAGGAGCTGAAGTTGGAAAATAATTTTGGCAGTCTTTGGGTCAAATTTCAAGAAAGAGTTTGCAGAGCTGCAAAGCCTCAAATGTTGAAGCAGAAGTACCAAACTGGACTGAAGAGGATTGGATTGAGTGCTGCTACTGTCCTTTAACCATGTCCTAGTTGCTGACATGACTGTAGTTTCATTCCAGCAAGCTGTTCTGAAGGCTAAATAAATATGAATTAGTGAAACTGGGAAATAAGGGAATTAAAGCATACACTTGCTCCTCTAAACATTTTCATAAACAACAGAGGAAAAAATAGCTATGCTTAACAAATAGTAGAGTAGTAAAAAATCAGAATGAGATCAGCTGTGGAAGTACCTGAAAATTGCCCAAGAGGCTCAAGCAGCTGCTGAAAGTGATTGATTGAATCTTTTTGAGTTAAGGTTTTACTGTTGGGTGAATTTATTTTGGCCTGAGGGGTTGGTAAGGTTAAGTGCAAGGTACTACTAGAACAGTGAAATTAGGAGCAGCGAACACAGTGCTTCGAAGACGTGTTAACCAGGACAGTACAATAAGAAACACTGGCTGTTTTCAGAGGTAAATGAGCAACTTAACACTGTAAGATCTTGTAGTTTGTTTTAATTGTGCTGCAGTAAAAATGGCCTCGCAAAGTTGCAACTAAATTCTATATCATGGAGAGCAGGGGAAGCTTATGCTGATGATGCCTGCCTTCAGGATAAGCTATGGCGAAGGATGGGACCGGGAAAAACATTAAGAATTAATCTTAAATCAAAAGATTAAAACAGGTAACAATGTTTACAAAACAAAGGATTATTATTTTCTGTGTAATAGAAGGCAAAAGTGTTGAGAGTAAAGGAAATAGTAGAAGGAAATCTGGGGAAGTAGGGTTTGATTCACTGTAAGCATCATGGACTTTGAGAGTGTGCTAGTCTTCCTTAGGTTCCCTGTCTTGAAACATAGTATGCCAACAAAAATACCAGCAAAGTGCTGTATGAAGCTTTAATGCAGACAGAGCTAAAATAAACACGAGTGACCCAGTGGTTAAACAAAAATATCTCTGTTAAATGGGATACAGTCTCTTCTTCGACGTCTGTTGCTTTACCTTGTGAAGAAACATTAGAGAAACGCAGTACAAGCCTTTCATGGTTACACTTGAATGGCTTGTTTTGCTAAAGAAGCGAGTCTTCTCCACGGTAGTCTGGCTCTGACATAAAAGGGTTTTACGTATAGACTTCCTTCTTCCAGATGCTAGCTGTACGCCTTATCAAAGCAGCAGCAGAAAGTGACATTACCGTGTTTCATCTGGTTTAATGTGTTGTATACTGCACGTTGTTTTTAGGGGTTGGAACGTCCTTTGTAGTCATGCTTGGTATGTAAGTACTGACTGTCCTCCTTGTTTACTCCCTGTTACTAGAGTTGTTGCTCTGTTTCTATTTCTGGTCAGTCACTCCTAAATATATAAAACTCATTTTATTTGTATAACAGGAGAGAATAAAACAAAGGGGCAATAGTACTGCCAGAATGTTTGTTGTTTTCGGATGGATAAGTTAAAAGCATTTCTTTCCCAAAAACCGCCTTCAGCAAGTATGATAAGGTGAGACACTTACTAATAAAGAAAAAAAAAACAGATATCTGATACCTCTCTTATAAGTATAGTTGTGAATTTTAGTTGTGGTTTATTTTCAGCTTCCTACAATAAACTGCAGGATGTCTTTTATTTTTAACCTAACATCCTTGTGTGCTGAATTCCACAGCAAAAACTAATTCCATAGCAAAAAAAACAAACGCAGTAGAAAGAATTTTAATCATGCATTAGCTTTAGTAAAAAGGAAAAGGAAAAAAAAGGGAGGTGGGTGTATGTTGTGGTAATGCTGTACATTATTGTCCTGTAGCTAAAACTAGCAAAAGCTTGAATTTTGAGTGATATTAGGAAAAGAAGATTTCATTTATCTTAGTCATCTACAAAAGCACAATAAATTCTGCATGCAAGTTTGACTTCCCTGAATAGCTCTTTCTAACTCACTCCTGCATGGTATGCTGTTTCATATTTTTGCTTTCACAAGTGAGACTATAGTGCCACCTCCTATAGTGTCCCTGTTGAAACGTTGGTCATGGCTCTGCAATCCGTTGTTTGCTGCTTGTTCAAGTTAAGTTATGAAATGAGTAAGTGATATAGGAGCAGAAAAAGGACACTGCTATCTTTAAGAGCATTTGGGAAATTCCTGCATTACATCTGTGTTGTCGATTCAGAAGCGAGTCTCTTACAGTGCACCTCATGTAAATGAACAGCGCTGTAGGTAAGATAATGAAGCAGCCGAACTTCTTGGGAGTGACGGCTAAATAACGTGGTAGACCTTTTGATGTGGAGGAGAGGTGATAGTGTATTATTTTTAGAAGTATGAAGCAGACCTGGTTTTTCCATGACAGTTTGAACCAAGGGCTGCTGCGGTCCTGCCATTCCTCGATGATTTGCTGTTCTTGCTTCCTGTTCTCCATCAGACAGTACTGCCCTTCATCTGACCGCTGTGCGTCCATGTGGTGGGCAGCTTAACCTTGGATTAGCTGACGTGCCGTGGGGTCAGTTCTGTTTTAGCACTGACAGAAGTGATGGAATGGGAACACACAGCCAGGGGAAAATGGGATCACAGTAGACCACCCTTAAATATATCTGAACTTCTGTAGAACTGGGAGTGGGTGTGTTCACGTGCAGATAAGATAATCAGAAACGTAGTGTAACAGAATATAGCAGTGGAAAACAAAAGAGGAAAGCCTAGTAGTGTCCAGTATTGGTAATTTAAATAGCTTAAAAATATTAATAAAAGATTTAATTGTGGTGACCAGTCCTTAAGAAAATTCTGATGTGCACTTTAACATTCTTGCTTCTCTGAGGGTTTTTACTGTTGTACAAGTCTGAGTTTTAAAAATGAGGACAAGAATCTCTTAAAATATCTCACGTATGAAGTGTTAATGTATTCTACTCAATGTATTACAGCAGTATTAAATTTTTGAGCTTTGTCTAGTATTGAGTATTAAAGAAATTGTTTCAGGCCAGCTGCAACTGTGAAGCAGCTGTCCCCATCATCATATACAGTGATTGAAATGGTAGACCAGGGGTTTGTTATCACCAAAACGACGTCTGTTGATGGAAATGATTTTTTGAGACCATGTTTTCTACAAGAAATCTAGGTAATTTGCAACTTAATTATATTAAATGTTATTTAAACTGTTAAATTCCTCTACTCCTCTGAAGTGATCTTCATAGTACTAAGAGGAAAAACTAATATTATTCATTATAATAATTTTTGAAAGGGGATATAAAACCTGCTTTTTTTTATTATGATTTACAAGTTTGCATTCCATTTTTAAGAAGATGGAAAATAATGAAAAGGTAAATGTAAATTTATTATGGTCTGTGCGGGCACATTTCAGTGTATGTTTTCACAGGTTTGGACACGTAGTCATAATCAGGCGTATTTACATAAATATATCTAGTTCAATTAGCTTATAACTTGGGTGGCAGTACATACTGATTCTTGTCTTCCCTAAGCTTTACTTATACTAACAGGAGAAAGAAGCTTCTCCCACAGTTATTTCTAAGCATCTTAATCCAGCTGTTACTCTGAAACTTCTCCTAGACATCTTTGATGGTGTACAGAACCCAGGAAAATCAGTTCATTGTGCCCACCTACCTTTACTGTTGAATACTCTATCTTTTTCGCCTTTTCCTCCTTCTTCAAAATACTTACTGAAGATGTATGCCACCCTCCTCTGTATTCATTTTTTTTTTTTAAGGTGTTACAGTGTATAATTTAAGAAACGGTAGAGTGGTATACCTGATAGATTTATTAAATTGTCTTCCCAAAGAGAAATGAAGAAGTTCTGTTGCATAAAACTAAGTAGACACATGCCCTGCCAAAGCAGAATTATGCAGATTGGGAATGCTAATTAGCTTCCACATAGTTATTCTCTATATTCCGTAAAATGTACTTAATCTATTTGGTTTTGGTAGACATCGTTGTGGACAGAAAGATGACAATGATCTATATTGGTAATTCATTTTGTGGTATCCGTAACTTTTTTCATTCTTCATCCCATTTCTTTCCCTTTGTTTCCTTTATCCTTGGGTATTCTTCCTGTGCTTCCTGTATATTTTTTTCCTTCTAGTTCTTTGTTCTTTTTTCTTTTGATGACCCTGGAACAGAATTTGTAAGCTGGGATCTTTATATAAAGTCTTGCTAAAGCTCTGGAGATTTGGGGGTGCTGTTTGACAACAGGCTCAACACAAGTCAGCAGTGTGCCTTGGCAAGCAAGAGGGCAAACTGCGTTTTGGGGTGCATTAAACACAGCAGAGCCAGCCGGTCAGAAGAGGTGATTCTTCCACTGTATTTAGCAGTAGTGCGGCCTCACCACCAATCCCCTCACCATATTGCATGCAGTTCTGGTCTCCACAATGTAAAACAGATGTTAAGGTCCTTGAAAGTGTCCAGAGGAGGGCAACAAAGCTGGTAAAAGGGCTGGAGGGCATGTCCTGTGAGGAGAGGCTGAGGGCACCTGGGTTGTCCAGCCTGAAGAAGAGGAGGCCGAGAGGCGACCTCGTTGCTCTCTGCAGCTCCCTGGTCACCAGTGTCAGGACGCATGGGAATGGCACAGAGCTGTGCCAGGAGAGATTCAGACTAGGTATAAGGAAAAATTTCTTTCCCGTGAAGGTGGTCAGACACTGGAACAGGCTTCCTAGCAAGGTGGTTGATGCCCCATGCCTGCCAGTGTTCAGGAGACATTTGGACAATGCCCTCATTCATATGCGTTAACTTTTGGTTAGCCCTGAAGTGGTCACACAGTTGGACTGGATGATCTTTGAAGGTCCCTTCCAACTGCACTGTTCTATTCTTTATCTAAAATCTTGTTAAAATATTTCTCCCCTTATGTAAGGAGTGTATTATGAAGCTGTGATTCTGTTTGTTTGCATGGAGAAAGGTGATGAGAAAACTGCAACAAACTAACCATGCATTATTTTCCCTACCCTTTGTTTCTTGTTGGTTAGTCTTTTAGATTCCTATTTTACTTCATATTTTTGACCTTGAAATCTGTTAAAAATAACTGTACTTTTCCTTGTCAGTAAGCTTTCTGTGAGTTTTTTTTATTTTTATTTTTTTTAAACTTTGTATGTACATGTCTTAACTGCAGTTGAACTGTGTTGATCTTGGGTACCAAAGGTTCTATTTTTTTATTCAGTTGGTTTTCTTTTTTGAAATCACAGCCTTGTACCTAAGTGGAATAAATGCTACTTGTAGGATTGTGGTTCCTGGGGAGACATAGTATAAAGAGTAAAAATTTGTTGTCCTGTACTTTTAACATATTTTTTTATACTAAATATTAACTGGAATGTATTAAAGAGGTCAGATCACTCTGTGTACAAGTCTTCTTGGCAGTGCTTTCTGGAGGAATCTTACCAATTGCAAATATTTTTCTATGTAGTAACAGTAAAGTAACCAGTAAGCACTTCCCTTTTCAAGCTATTTAAAGCATGCTGTATTGCCAGTGTTAGTTTTGAAATCTAGATGTCTAATTATACAAAAATAAAGCTTGTCATACAAACATCTGTGTTTAATGCTGACTGACGATTTATAGTCATCAAGCTTCTCTTCATTATGCTATTTTGACGTCAGAACACAGAAAATTCTAAGCTTTGGAAAAGTGGCCAGGGTTTTCCACCTCCTATCCAATAGGAAATGTCTTTTTTAAACAGTACAGAAATACTCAAGCATGCAGTAGAGGACTAATGAGATTTTCTTTAATATGTTGCTTATGCAACATATGCTTTATGGCAAAGGTTTTAATGTGGGAATGTTCTGGACCCTATGATCAGGAGAAACATACGTGGGCACAGTAGAAGAGAATGGAGTTAACTTTTAAATAGCTTAAGTCATGTTGGACTGAGCCATTAGTAGCATTCGTTAACTTAAACTTGGGTCTGGTAAATTGTCCTGGAAAGTGAAAGCTTCGATGAGGTGTTACTGGAAAAATCACACTGCCTGGAACACAGTGATTAATGAGAAGTACTTATGTCTTTATCAAGTTTAATTTTTCTTGTGTATTGTTGGAAATGGTATGTTCTCTGCTGTTTATTCTTATGCATTTTAGTAAGTGTTTTCGAAGCTTTGCTTTATTTTCAAACATGATGTATTAGTAAGGATAACAAAACGTGGTTAATCGTCCTTTAAGGATGATATCTCCACTAAATTTCAGGATGAAATTTAGAAAAATAACATGCAGAATTCACAGACCCACGTTGGACTTCATGGTGGTTATGGCACTTCTTTCTCAGGGCAGATATAAGCCACTGAACACAAATGGAATCTTTCAGTAATACTAGCAGCTGTTTTGACTCTGAGACCCAGGTCTCTTGGCACCTGTGTGCTTAGATGATCTCAGATGCCAGATTTGGAGTGACTGATGAAGGAAAAGTCAGCCTTCGAAGTTTTCACATCTGTTGCAAATCCTGGACAGTGCTTGTAAAGCAATGCTTGTTTTGTCTTTCCTCTTCATGCGAAGGGTAATTTGTGTCTCTGATGCGTGAAACTCACTCAAGATCAAGTGATACAGGCCTGTAGATAGCCAGTGAGTACATCCTGATCCTGGAGCTGGGGACTGCCATAGGTGTCCTCCAGCTGCTTTCCACAGAAATGTATGCTGGAAAGCGCAGCAATGATGGTTTCATGTCAGGAATAATTCGACAGTGGAAGATCCTTCTTAATGTGCAAACGATCGGCCTGCACCAGTTGTTATGACTGTCCTGTCAATTTCTCAACAGACCTTTGAAAGCTAACAAAAAAAGCCATCAATGGTCAATCATATTCTTCTTTATCACCTATCAGGTACATGTCTGATTCCATATTTTTATTTTTATTTTTATTTTTATTTTTTATGCTGGATCTCTTGTTCTCAAGAAAACTTGCACATTTAAGATAAAGATGGCATTTCTTGCCACAACATAGCTCAGCTGATTCTTGTTTGAAGTTTGGTAGTAGCCACAGAAAGGAGATGATCTGTTCTTGCAGAAAGAGAAATGTAACATTATTGAAATGCTGTTCATTTGATATATTGTTTTGACTTTCTAATCCTAAAGAATTATTGTAAGATTTGTGAAGGTTTCCATGACTGTTTAAAAAAAAAAATAAAAGTAGTGGCTCTAAATGTGTTTTGGAATTTGTAGCTCCCAGGACCAAATCTCTCTATTCTGTATCTCATGGTTATTTAAGAAAAGTTATAAGAGAGTATTGTTCCTTGGAGGAAATAATACATTAGGAATACTCGTGTACTTCACGCTTATGCTAGTTAACTTTAGTTTCTGGAGGTTATATGACAGAGTTTTCTTTTACAGATGGTTTTATAAAGATGACTCTGTGCGAACACCTTCCAGAATAGTTTACATTTAATGTCAGTAGATTCAGATTTTTGAGCAATGTCTCTATCAAATGTTGTTTTTACAGTGGTGGTTCTATGGAGAACTTTTCCCAGAAATGACTGCTTGACCATTACTTTACCATGAAATGTTTTCAGATTTTGCATTCTGACTCTTTTAAACTTGTGGAGGGACAGTTAGTTTATCCAAAAATGCCAGTACTATGTTACATCTCCATAACAAAACTCTTGACTTGATAAAAATTCTTATTAAACCTTATGAATTTCTTTGCATATGTGGCAAGAGTTTGAGATTAAATGTATCATACTGTGAAGCATTCAAAAATAAGTTTGTGGTAGGGAATAGACTAAGTAGCATTTCTGTAATTGCTACTGTCATATTGTATAGAACAAATTGGCACATAATTTAGTATTTTGTAATACAGTGGAGATTTAGGTCAATGCCCTGTCCTGTGAATCAGGAAATTGTTTTCAAAAAGGCTTTCTTTATAGCAGATATTTCTACCCTAGGAAATTAGTATTTTTAAGTAGGTAGTGAAGAAACTGCAAGAAACCTTCTGTGTACGTGAGTATAAATAAGTTCAAACCAAAAAGGACAAAAGAAAACTGTTGAATACCCCCTTTGAAGATCTTTCTTATTTACAATGCTTAATTATCTTTCTTAGACTGTAGGCTCTTTTTGGAGGTACACTTCTCTGTAGGTTATCCATATAAGTCTTAAATTGTTGAAATAAGAGCTTCCAGGAGGGTCAAACTGAGGGTACAAATAATAATAAAGTTGACCGAACATTTTTAGCAAATGAATAATCTACTTTCATCATGAAAACTAAAGCAAAACCTGCATCTAGAGGTCGGATGGAACAGTACGAGAGTTACTCTTCTTTTTATTATTATTTTTTTTATTTGCTTTACTGTTTATAGAAGTTGTTGCCTTTGCTTCTCTAATTGGGGCAGATGGGTCTGACTGCTTTCTTAGATTTGTCAGCCTACATTTAAAGATGTTTATAACAATATGACTGCATTTCATTAGAAACGTTTCATGATGATAATATTGTCTTTGGGTTTCTTGTTTATCATTGAGTATGGGATTTTTAAAACTAAATCTGTTTTTAAAACAAAAGTGCAGTGAATTTAGACTGAGTAATTTTTAAGGGAAAGTTAGTGAAAGTTGTACTTTCTGAAATGTTAAGAATCCAGCTAATATGGAATCTAAAACCACTTTGAAAAAACAAATATGAGATGGTAGCTCTAACAGTTTTTTAGAAAAAAAAGGAAAGCAGACAGTATCGTTGTAGAAATTAAATGCATCCATTTGATGTCAGTCTATGAGGTTTTAAAAGCTGACTTTGCTTCAAGTGTATGTAACTTTCTAATAATAGGTCTTATTTTTGCACGTCTAGTTTTTTACTAGTTCTGCTAAGTTTTCACCTGGAGGAAGGTAGAAAAAAAGAAAGGAAAAAATGTTGTGATATTTACTATAGATGGCCTTGCTCTAAAAAAAATGGAGACAGGACCAAAATGAAGTAGTTTCTAGAAAAGGTCAAAAGTTCATCCTTGTACTTCAGTTTTATGAGTAAAAGGATGGTTGTTCTTAGTTACATGTTTTACAGAAAAGATCTGTCTTTCCAGCTGAATTTCAGATTTTTTTCACTGACTTTACTGGAGGTCGTAATTCTTCCTATAACAGCTTATGCAAATGCAACAGCTTATTGCATTTTTCCTGCAACAGCTTATTATATCAGCATAACTCATCCTGTTGTGCCCACACCTGTTGTTTCCTTTCTTGCTGTCCTCTTGTACTGGGCATGTGTCTGAAACAGCTTTTAAACTTCTATGTTCCCTGAAATGACTCAGAAGGCGGCATGTCTAATTGATTTCATCTTGTCAGTGAAATATTTAGCGATGCTACGCCATTCTTTTCACAAAGTTCTGATTTAGAGCTTCTGTGTTTTCTTAAGCTTCTCACAGATATGTTCCTGTTGTAATATACTCGATAATAATAATATATTTTAACGTCATATAACCTGGGATATGTTGGCCATATTACGCTATCTTTGTTGTCATGACTGTCTATTGAAATTACACATTCACAGCTAAATTGAATACTTCTGTAACAGGATGTGAAGTTCACTTCAGCTCATCATTCCAAAATTGCAACACTTTTGTTTAAAAAAGAAAATAAATGCATACATACATCCTGAGAATTTAAATGTTAATACAGTAGTTGTGGTATGAAAACATTTCATTTCACTGCAACAATAGTTTCTGATGTGAAAATGTCAAAACACTTTGAATTGTTAAAAAAAAAAAAAGTCCTGTTTTTTCCTCATAGCAATAAATGGAGGTCTCTGAATGGAAGCTGACAAAACATTTTTTTCAGCTGCAATATTTGAATGGAATGGGATGATAAATGTAAGAATAGCCAGCATTGTGTAGGCAAAGCTTAACAAGGGTTTTATGTGCATATTACAAGTCTGAAACCCTATTTCTAGTAAAGAGCATTGCAAGAGACAGTCAGGCTTGAGAGCAAATGCTGATACCTTGCATGGCAGATTGGCCACCTCAGCAAGAAGCCAGTGGCAGCTGTAAGAAGTTAAGATGGTACTTTAATCCTAACCATTTGAAATATTGTTCATGTAAACAGATTCTTTTTATATATACATATTTTTTATGGAATTTGTAAAAAGAAAAAAATGTATTGACTTCAACTAGAAACAAAACCTATTCAGGTCTAGATAAACAGTGGAAGATTTAAAACTTACCAAAGGTGGTATTCAGCGCTTCTTTTTTCTGTCTTGCTTTTTAGAAATGTCAATTAAATGCTTAGCTTAACAAACATGTAAGTGAAGAAAACGAGAAAGTGAAGTGTAAATGGAAAAAAACAGTGAGATTACAGCATTGAAATAAACCGGTTAGGCGTAGTAGATCTTTAGCATTCAGGAAAAGGGATAAAAACCTCATAACAGAATGGTCACCTAAGTGCACCGGTTCGCTTTCTAACTGAACCAACTGACTGTAATATCCTGATAATGGATTGTGCTGGGCTTGCTATACCGTATGAAAGGCACAGCAGTATGTCTCATTATGAATATTTCTGCTGTGTTTTAAATAAAGTGATGGAGTGTAATCCATGATTGTTTACTTCAGAGGCTTCAGGTCAATGTCATACCAGTGCATCTTCTCGTCTTCCTAGCCATTACAATGTTCTTTGACTGTTACAATTTGGAGCTTTAGAGAGTAATGCGTTTAAATAGTTTATTGTACACTTATTTTGCAAATGTTCTGTGGAAGCAATTTTGGACTTGAAATAAAATAATAGCTTTTTGCTTAGGAAGTAGTTTATATTCTCTTCCTAAGTTATTTGTCTTTATACAAATATAAGTAAAATGCAAATAAACATCTAAATATTTATCTTACTGCTGTGTGTGCATTTCAGGTTTAAGCCTCTCTTGTCTGGTGTTACGATGAATGAGGTTCTACTCTTTCGTAATCTGTAGACATGAACATTGTTGGATTGTGTGGTTGGAGCATCGGTATTTGTGTCTCTGAACCTTGTAGAAATTTTTTAGCAAAATTATGGTAATTTAGCAAAATTATGAGAATACCCTCAAACTTTTTTTTTGGTAAAAGTGAAGAGGTGACTTTCATATGTACGTTTACAAAAGTTTAACAAAGGCATGTCAGTAAATGGATTTCTTCTGTAGGTTATAAACACGGGAGGAAGTAGAATCTTTAGAAATAGAATTTATCTAATCTTAAGGTTACACAAGTGAAAGGAAATGAAGAAAATTAATTCAAGATAGGTCAGTCATTAAATCTAGAATTGAGAAGGAAGGAGGTCAGGTTTGTATCCAAAGCATTCCCAGCCTTAGCTGTTACATGGAGCTGAGGACCTGTTGGAGCACTGTCAGTGTTCAGTAGCCGTTGCCTTAAGATGTGTCTCAGCCTGGTTCTCATATGAAAGGGCAGGGACTTTCCTGAAACTACCAATAAATCATTTGGAGAAAACCCATTTTCAGGTCAATATTTACCTTCCTGAAAAGGGTTATCTGGTAATTCTGCAGCCGTGGCTGTACCAGGTAGTATATGATTTGTTAAAATGAACGCTTGGTTAACCATACACCTGTGACTTCTTTCATTGATAAACAGCCTTGTGCAAAACGGCCACACGTTCTGAAATGCAGTTCACTGGCATGGATGTTGTCTTCAAAGTTAAATGCCAGAGAGATACTCAAATTCAGTGCCAAAATGGTCTAGCAGTACTTAAATAGCGTTCCTTCTGCTGCCTGACTGTTTCACTGGAGCTACAAAACCTAATGGAACCTGAAATGCAGGCTGATCAAAACTAATCACAGATTCATTAATACAGTCTATCAGTAGCTAACTAGGGTAGATAGTTAAAACAGGTTTTCAGGAGCTAATTGCATACTAGTGGGAATGGTAGGTTACCTTTAAAGGACCCATGGAAGACTTAAAAGAATTATACTGACCTGTTTTCATGTGCCTAGAACTCATGGTAAAGAGGTCATTGCCTCCGCTGGAAAAAATATTTAAGGGTTCTTGGTTGGTAACCACTAATGCAGTGCGTTTGTGCTCTCCTCCTAGCTTTCTTGTGGGTAACTTCCCGTTCCCAGTGTTCATGCTGAGCTGTTATGGTAGTTAGTTCTGCCACATTTAGGAGGGAAGAAAGTCACGTGTGTATGGGAAAGCATATACAAAATTTGTGCCTGAAGATTTGAAGTTGCTAGTAACCTTTGTAGGGAGGATGTTGGTCTTCTTTGATTCATCTCATGGAGATGTTCCTCTTGGCTGATTTTCCAGCCACTGTAGACATTTGTAGTACCCGCGCCTTCGTGTTCCCATTCCTTTTCAAAACCAAAAATGTTACCTTCCACTTCTTCGTAGTACTAAGCAAGTAAACTTTATGGGAGGACAGAAGGACCACCAACCTCATTCTTTCTGGAAGACAGAATTAGGCCAGGGTTTAGGCTTTTCCAGTACTGGCCCAGAGATGGTAATTGTTTATTCTGTTCAGCATTGAACTGCTGTTTGCATTTCAGTGGAAGTGGGAACAGCTGGGGCAGAAGAGCAAGGGAGCAGTCATTAGTTTCCTTCTCACTTTCTTGATTAAAAGTGATGGGGGGAAAAAAACATCACACACAAAAAACTCTCGGTAAGTAACACTGTAAAAGGACATGGGTGGCTTTTTAAAAATTGAGACATTGTAGTGGCAATGAGACAGTGGGCAGTTGCACAGTCAGTGTAATGATACAGCATACAACATTCAGTAGCATCTTAGGTAGTTCCTTGATCTGCAGATTAGACTGCTATGTGCAGTGGGTGATAGCCGTAACGGAAGGTAAATTCATTTCACTTGAGAGGTGGCTAAATATCTTCAGTAGTCCAAATGCTGAAGTTGGTGGTTGAATTGTCATCTTTGCTGTTCTGCTCTTGATTTTTTCCATCCTTGTTTTTCGTTCTGCAAACCTTCGTTGAGGAGCAGATGCTTTGTCTTTGCAGTTGTGGAGCCTCTCCTGCAAAAAGCCCTAACGCGAGTACATCCGTATATCCATCCGTACATCCGTTCCTGTACACAAAGGTGTTGCCACTGTTCTCTGCTCTGCACAACCATTTTAATCTGAATGGGAAATCTGTCTGGGGACCAGAGTTACAGTAATTAGCAGTCTCTTCAGAGTGTCAGAGCAGAATTACCATTGTAATGGTTTAGCTGGAGGATAAAAGGATTGAATTTGGGTCTGCCTTCCTGCCAAACCAAATGAGTTGCCATGGGAATTTTCAAATATAAGAGGCGTTTACTTAAAGCAATTTGGCGGGTTTGAATAAACTCATAAATTACGGGTTTTAGAGGAGAGATCCCTGCTTTCTCTGGCATAGGCTGAACAGCAAAGAAGGCTGTTAGAAAGCTGCTTACATTCTTAATGAGAATAAGTTGATCCATGCTCCTGTGCAGACTATCAGCTTATTAAGGCTAAACTGTTTCTGCTAAATACAGTACAGTAAGCACATTTTCAGAGACAGAGTTTGCAACAAATCCCTGGAGAAAAAAAAAAAAATCTGATTGCTCTAAACATAAATTGAATTTCCTTTGCTAGATTAGATCTATTTTCAAGTAATGCTATTAAAAATGGTTCTCTGTATTGTTTCAATAAACATTAACCTGCTATTGATTTCAACTTTCCTCTGTGCATGTAATATTTATTACAACACTTGTCAAATCCGCTTCTGGAAGGGGAGGAGGGCAGTGAAGGTTTCTTTTGAAAACAAATAAGGTGCTATGGCCCTTCAGACTGTTTTTTTCAGGTCACATGTAAATGTTTTCCCAGCTCAGGCTTGCATTCTCTCTGAAGGGAGTTGGGCTTTGACCTGCTGACTTCTTTGTCAGCACCAATGCTATTGAAATGTGAGAAGATGGACTTGCTGCTTTCACAAATGCCTCAACTGATGAGCATCACTTATGCTTGTTTAACCTTCAGTTGTGCTCAAGAAGTCAGCTGTGGTAGTAAGAACTGATGACCAGTGTTTTGCACTATTTGTTTCGAAGCACGTATTAATGTTCTCCTGGCCATGTAGATTTGCTAACTTACAGAATGAAATAGGGAAGCTTATATGCTCTTGAATTCTTGGATATTAGATTTTAAAAGGTATATTCCAGGATATGTCATACTTGGAATAGCATGCAACATTTTTCTCAAAAATAGCTTACATTGGGCTTATAGAGTTAGGCTTAAATGTTTCCTTGTGATCCTTCTTAGTATGCATCTCAAATCTTGACTCATCAATATTAAGATATTGTGGATGAACTAATTAAAAAGACAGCAGTACTGCTGTAATGGCAGTAAATTAGGCTTTTGTTTAAAGCAGTAAAAATATGCTTAGAACTCCTTGATAGAATCTTGTATCAGTAGTAGGAATCCTGTAAATTAGCAAAGGAAAATAGTAAATTTGTGCTGATGATTCAGTAGCTGAACAGCTGCTAAGTTCTAACAAATCCCTAAACTTTTACTAATGATGCAGCTGAAATTCTGTTTGGTAGCCTCAGGGAACTGCTTCTGTGAAACTTCAGAACTATCTCTAAAGAAATTAGATGAAGACGAGTAGCGTTTACTATTACTGATACTCAGAATTTTAGCTGTTCATTTAAAGTTACTTTTGAAAGTATCGCTTTCTCATATTATTTGTGCTCTAGACTGTATGTCCTTAAAAATTCCAGCAACTTGATTTCATCAGACTTCATCTCACCACCCTTTCTTAGATAAGCAGCAAAATCTGGTGATATTACCTAAGTGTTTGCAAAGTGGCTTTTGAAACTGAAACTGTGAATAGTTACATGCTCTATCATGAGAGAGATGCTCCATGATTAGAGGACATCAGCATATTTTTGAAAAGTTAGTGTAGGAAACGTGGTGCTACAGCGAACAGTTCAGGATACTGGGCTGAACTCAAAGCATCTCTTAGGTACCTAATACAAATACCTTAGAGCAGCTCAGCAAACTGATGCTGTTAGGGAAAGCAGGCAGAAAAACTGGGCTCATTGATGTTTCTCTGCACTAGAGTTTTCAAATGTCATACTCTGTGATTTTTCTTGTGTTTCTGAATTTGGGTTCTGTAGGCTTGGGGGCCTTTCTTGGGCCTTACCTCAGTTCGATCTTGTGCCTTCTTCCTCTCATTCCCCCTGCTTGACTTGCACAGCTGAGGTGGACCTAAGTGGCAGTGGGAGCACAGGAGCAGCTTAAACCTGCTTTTTTTTTTTTTCTTTTTTGCCAATTTAGATGTTGGGATAGGGACATCTGGTAATTATTTATAACTGAAATCTGGGCTTCATGGGGTCATCTTAGTTTTGCTAAGAGCTTGTATGATCTTAGATCTTTTCCTGAGTAGAAAGTGGGGAAAAAGTTGAATTGCTACCTATTCTTTTCTTTTTTTTTAAGGGTTTTCATTCAAGGGGAAAATTAGTGATCATTTGCCTCAGAAACATGTCTTCATTCACTCTGGAGAAGGATATGCAATAGTTAGGTTACCTAATAGAAGACAAATATGTATATATTTTGGAGCATATTCTGTGTTTTACCTCATCAGCAGTGCAGAGAGAAACCTTTTGGTTTTGTCATCTAAAAGTATGGCATATAAAAGAAACTGTGTAGGACTCAAATGATCTATTATGTTGTCTTTGACAAGAATGAGTTGGATCTTCTCAAGTCTGAATTTGTGATTCCAACTATGGGATGTTTTCATGAGATGTGATCAGCCTGTTCAACAGTTAGAAGCAAAATCCCTTTTCTGCTTCATTGGTGAACCCAACTGCAGACTTCAACTACTTATTTTGTGGATGGATATAACAAAATAGCACTTGTCAGGCCTTTCTCTGACCTGATTTTATTTGCTAAATAGTAGGGAAGTAACCCACGAGATTTTCTGGTGATTTTTAAGAGGTAAATCACCTTGCTGAAGGTCTCACAAGCACCGGAGCACACAGAGGAATTGTCTAGGAAATAGACAACAAAAGTGGCAATAACATAATGGGGAAGAAATGTGAAGCTATGAAAAGTACCGATGCCCTGTGTTTACTTTATTATATTTCTAGGGTTCTTGGCTCCTGCTGGTCCGGGAATCCGGGGAATCAAAGAAATGTCCGTTCTGCTAGACCAGTAGGGTAGCAGCTGTTTCTTCTCAAGGCGTGCTCCCCTTTTCTGATAAAATTGTTGAAGTATTTTTACCCATTTTTCATTTAATTTTGCTTCTCCTAAGGCATAGTCACATTGGCCTCTGATGTTTAGATTCCCCCAGTTTGTTTCTTTCTGCAGTTCTTTTCACTTAGTGACTAACTTATGAGCTACTGGGGGTAGAAGCTATGCATGCCTGCTGGTGGTATCTGAACTGCAGATCAGAATAGCGTTTACATGGTGTTACACAAAACTTAACATTGCATGCAGAGGCATGAACATAAAATGCATCATCCTAAGACATACAATTCTTGGCTGAAGCAAATCAACAGTTCTCACTCAAGCTAGTTCTACAGAAGACTATAACACGGAAAGGTGAAAACAATATCAGTAAATTAAATGACTTGTGTAGGGTCCTCAGACTATCAAACCATGCATTATTTTCAGTTTAACATGGAGCTTTATAAGTAGTAGATATACTATGTGGCTGGTGTGGATTTAAAGTTGGTGGTGTACGGTGTAAAAATTACCAGTTTATGATGATGATGTTTTAGAAGAGATTTAAAATAGTGGTTTTTTAGGGCAAAAAGGAATGCAAAAATCAAAGAAGCTCAAAGGTCTCTGCAAAACCTGAACACATGTAGATATTTGTTGTAGTAAGTAAATGTTTGAGATTGTAGCATTTGCTTCTGATAAGCAAATCTGCAAATGGAGGAAGAGGAATTCCCATAGTTTAAGGTAGACAGTAGGAGGAATAGGATTAGTACAGTTGATCAAGGCAGCAGTAATAGTATTCATCCACTGAAGACCAGCAGTAAGAGAGAAGAAAATCAGAAAGGAGAATGACTGCGAGTAAAGAGAAATGGGCAGAAACAGGGTAAAATAAAAAATAATATTGTAGGAGGTAGAGGAATAAGAAAAACGAATTGAGATATTTTAATATGAAAACAAATTGGTTGCCAGGTGGTAAATTCCAGCTTCATCCACAGTTATAAAAGAAAAAGCCATGCTTCTCGTTTGGAAATTAAACTGCTGATCTTTAGAATTAGCAAGACTGGGACTAATTCTACATGGAGCTGAGTCAGTCGGCAGCTCCACGCAGGGGAGGTCTCAGCTCCCCCTGTCTCTCCTCCTTTACGCTGGCACACGTCTGAGCCTGCAGTGAGCTCTTTCAGCATGGTAAGCTGGCAGAAAACTACTCAGACCTACCCCCACCAAAAAAAAGTCTTTCCAGATTAGCAGGTTGACATGGCTCAGGCATGGATACAGTGTTGGATACAGGAGGGCAAAAGCGAGGAAGGAGAGGAGGATTGTGACCACCATGAGTTATCTTGGCTTAAAGTACCACAGAAGTGCTAGCTGAGAGGTTTTTTTTGCATCTTTTAAACCGTATGACTCCATTGACAGCAATACAAAGCCTCAGCCTAATCTTCCAGAAGTTTGTAGGCTAGGAAAAGTCTTAAGATGGTGTTTTAATTTTTTGTGTTCTAGCATCACCTGTTGTGTTTTTCTTAGGTAAACTTCTCTGAACGTGTTTCCAATGAAATAATTCTCCATAAGTTTTCCATCTGATCGATTCCCATTCCAGTCTCTGCTTTTTAAGGTCTCAGCTTACTGAACTCAACCATGTGCAGATACACTGCTGCTTATTTTTATGCATTCCAGAAACAAAAAGGCATCCATTTTTATTTGAGTCATTTCAGAATTGCCCTAGCTTTTCAGACCTTTTGGACCTTTACTGTCTGTATTTTCCTTGACTTAAGGAAAAGTACTTCCTCTCTTCCCATTGATGATGAGAAAATGAATATTCTTCATTTACTCTTAGAAAGTGTCCAAAAACTTGTATCTCTTTTTAGGTTTGATTCCTGATTTTTGTTTGCATCTTGTAACCGAAAGCTTTAATTGCTCTTTTTCCATTTTTCTTATAATTTTTTATTTCTGTAAATAATTTTTGCACACATGAAAGGAGGTTTTTAGTGCAAAATACTACATATAAGTATATAATCGATAAAGTTAGAGAATCTGTGAATTTGGGTATTATTTTGAAATATTCATGAGATTCCACAGTTCAAGAGATTAAGAGGGGCTCAGGTGACTTATCCTGTTGTAGAGAATGTATTTTAAGCTGCTTTTACTTCTGGGTGTGCACCTTGTCTACTGGAATATGAAATGATAATTCTACAAGTCTCTGCAAGACAGTTTCATTGTACTTATTTCAGATATCTAAATGGAAAGAGCTGCTTTCTCGTAATGATTGGATTTGAACAATAAGTGTTTAGAGAACTGGAGTCTCTGAACAATATTAAAACAGATTTATGGGGAAAGATGTGAAAAACAATCAAGGATGAAATCTAGAAATGGGAAAATGGGAGAGTTTTGACTTCTATGACAAGGATCTAAGAATCTTTCTGAGAAGAAACTGCAAATTCAGCTTGGAGTAGGTGATGTGCAAGGCACTGGTAGCAAATGTGTAGGAAGAAAGGAAGTTACCATTCGGACAGCTAGGGGTTACTGGGGGGGGGGGTTCATTTTCTAATTTTTAAATTGTGCTTGTTCTCCACAAAGATGATACAATATGCATTTGGCATTTAAGGTTAGTTAGAAAGCTACAGGGGAGCTCCCACTTAGAAATATCGTAGGATAATCCTATCCCAAATAGTTCCCTGGGCATGGCGTGACAGCACTGATCCAGGGTGGATGGTGACTGCTGAGTGTTTCAGCCACAGTTCAGGTACTCAGCTGTTTAAAAATCAGAAAAGGAAAATTGCTACATGAAATTTTAATGTAATAAAGTCTCGATTATTGTTTATTTCTGTCCCAGTATAGACTTTAACTTGCAGTGAAACTTGATCAAATTTTTAATGCGAGTCCTGCTAAATGGTGACTTAAATGTTGTGTCTGCGTTTCTGCTGAGGAGGCAGGTTTTTAAATTAGTGTGTAGAGTAGCGGGGAAGGATGGGGAAATTAATTATTTAAGATAGGCCTGATATATACTTCTCTCATTCTAAGACAGAAAATTAGACTTAAAGAACTTAATTGTTTTATCATGTAGATTCATTAAATGGTGATTGAGAAAACAGATGCTCGTTAGTTGATTCCTTCTTTTAATGTATTTCAATATTTTGTATTTTCAGAAGGTTAGACTCCCTGGACTTGTATTTGTATATATGTCGTACTTCCTGATATTTAGTGCCCACATTACAGAAAACCTTTCTTCCAATTCAGCTTCAGGAAGAAGGAAAGTGATATTTACAGCAACTAGCTTCAGCCCATGGAGAAGGTGCTGCCACAGGGAAGGGGGCATTCTCCAGAGAGGACCTTGGTGCATAGACTCCTCCTCTGAAACAACTTTGTAGAGGACAAAGTAGCAAGATGCTAAGTTGGGGAGGGCCCAACAGGTACCTGCTCTTCTGCTTTTCCCTGCTCTCAGCTCTCCCAGGCACCGGGCCCAGGGTTAACCCTTCGTGTGCCGGAGGAGGGGCACGGGACTGCTTTCTGCCGGCTCGGTGAGCCGAGCAGGCCGGGGACCAGCGGCAGGAGGACGCCGCAGCTGGGAGCGCAGAGGGGAAGCACAGCCGTGTCTTCGGGTGTCAGCGTGCAGTCCGGTGAGGTCCCTGCAGCCAGCCAGGTCAGCTGCTGGCTGGTGCATAACTGTTCTAGTTTCGTCCCGTTCGTTTCTTTCCAGGTGCATTCGTACATGGTTTTTCTTGCTTACTTTTTGTATTTTTTCCACTTGCCTGGGAAGATTCTGCTACTCCAAGTGCTCTCGTCTGCTTTACTGCATTAGTAGTTTCTTTGTTTTTTTTCCTGTGTTGTTTTAACAATACTAGATCAATCACATCTGTATTCTTTTCTCTTTTTCTCCATAAGCATCCCATTTCTCACCCTTTAGCTTGTCTCCAGGGGATCTCCATAAGCCTGTTTTTTAGTCATCTCAGTCTTGAGAACATAAGCAGAGGTTCCCAGGTTTGGAAGATGTACTGCAGGAGCTTCTTGCCACATTAGAAACATTTGGCTGGTTTCTTGAGGCCTGTGATATTCCTGATGCCGCAAAGGTCTGCTAGTGACAGGTTGAGCTTTGTCTTTTTTTTGTTTTCTTTTCTTGAGAGGTGAGTAGACTGAGTTCTCCACCCATCTCTGCACCTACTCTGCTATATTCTGGTAACATAGCACATTGGAAAGAAGAGGTGAAAAAATACTGCTCAGTAATTTCTTTGGGGATTTTCCAAGAGGTTAAGCAGTCTTTTATTTTGGTGAGTTATTGATACTCAGCTCATGATCCCAAGTCTCTTCTGGATAGAAGACTATATCATGTTTGTTATACTACAGTCTCTTTTCTGTATGTGAAATGTGTCTCTCTCTAATAGCTTGCAGCAGATACAGTTCAGAAACGTGTCCCATGTACAGAAATGGTAGATCCTGCTATTTGTGTGTGTGTGTGTATGTGTACGCAAATTGGTAAATAATGGAAAGGTATTTTTCCTGTAATTGATTAAGCTTTTTTCAAAATGTAAAGTTTTTTTTAAAGCTCTAGTAATACTTTTATACTTAAGTTATACTTTTTATAAATTTATAAATTTTAATTTTAAGGATTTATTCTGCTGTATGTTTTAAGGTCAGATTATAAAGTTTTATCTGTGAAGTTGAGCATTATAAGAAATTTCTTTTGAGTTACTACGTTATGAAAAATAGGTGGTTCTTATCTGTCAAAATCTGGATATTAAATACTCACCTTTAAAGTGACAAATTCCCAAAGCCAAAACGGTGAATATCTTGAAACAAGAAGCTGGTTTTACTTCTGTTAACACAATCAATGTGTCTTACTCCAGCTTCAAGAATAATTAAATAATAATTAAAATAAGGCTTGCCTATGTTTGAATCAATCGAAGTACACTGGAAACGTGCTTTTCTTAATAGAAGAAGTACAATGATTATCACTTCTGTGGAATAGTTACAGGAAACTGAAATATATGACATGATTTTTAATGATTTACTAAGAATACACTAATCTGTAACTGAAGCTGTTAAGTGCTGATGCCCAAGATTAATGGAATTAATGAAGAAGTAAAATCTGTACATATTTTTCTGTAATATGAATGCTTCAAAAGCGTCTTGGCTAAATGTACAAGACTTTACCTTATAAGGCTTTTAAAATGCTAAAATTGCGTAGAAATAACACAAAAATAGTGATACGAACTGATAGCAGGAACTTCCGTGCCCTCCCTTGGCTGTTCTCGTGTGGCGGCACGAGGAAGCGTCAGGGTTACCCGGATTGCTCGCTGCCTTTGGCAGCTGGGCACGAGCGGGCGCTGCAGTAGCTGGTGTGCTCAGGGGCGCGAAGGGACGCGAAGGGGCACAGAGGGGCACTTGCTCGCGAGGTGGCCACAGGCTGGGGCTCTGCTGGGAAGCGGGAGCGAGGTCCCTCGGCCCCGCCGGCGTGCGGTCACGGAGCGCGCGCGGGAAGAAGCGCTCATCAAAGGCCCTTTGTTGACAGCCTCGGCTGGGCAGCGCCGAGTTCTCACTGCTGTCGCTGGAAAATAATCATTGGCTGGTCTCGGAAAGCTGAAAAGAAGCTCAATAAATAGCAAAGAAAGCCTTCTCCCTAGCAACACACTGCCTTCAGCAGCTCGAGCCTTCAAACGGAAGGTCATATGATTGACATATTTGTCCCCTAAAGAGAGTGCACGCCGTTCTTTTTTTCACTTCTCTGTATTTTTAAGCTGTGTGAAAGCAGGTTTTAGCCAGCCGTAAGCGAGGGGAACCCAGCCAGCTGGAATACTCCTGTAGCCTTCTTGCGGGCCTCGTCGGCTTTCGGAGTGCGAGGAAAGTAGGACAGGTGTCCGTGGTGCTTATGGAAGAATTAGCTTAGATTTTGAGAGTAACATCTATACTAGAGTAGCAGTAAAATGCATGTTAGGTGCACATACCTTATAGTCAACAGATCTGTGGTTGCACCTATGCTTGGAAGCAGCTGGAAGTAGTTGTGAACTTTTAGTACTCATTCACAATTTAGCAGCTGTTGAGAATTACTTGAAGAATATGTATATATACTGAGTGCATAGGTCCCTTCAACTTTGTTTCCTCAGTTGGTCTAGATATTTCAGATTTAGGTCAGCTGTATTTTTGTGCATCCAGAGGTAAATGTGCATCTTATATATATANAGTTTTATACAGAGTTCTACATTGTAGTCATTTGTCATTAGACTACTCTGCCCCAGAGAGAGCGAGAAGAACAAGTGTGAACAGCACTGTGCATTCTGTAACTTTGGAAGTCAAACAGTTATGCAGAGTTATTACAAAAGGGAGGGTAGGTGAAATGGAGAAACGTTTTCTTAAGTTGGTTTCCTCACCACACTTAGGTGTTGTGATTCTTGTTGAAAATGTGACTACAGCAGTAAATGTGATAGTCTAAGAAGCTACTGGAAGACCGCTGCTCCCTGTATCTTATAACTGGATAAGCCTAAATATTCATGCTTTTACTCTGTATCCTAGTAGAGGAGTTTATTTTAATTGGTCAGTATTACCTTTTCAGGCCATCTCAAGGCAAAGATAAAAATGTCTTCAAAGTTACTACCACTACAGCTTGAATTTCCACGTGACAGCATGCAACCCTGAATCCTGCACTTAATGAAACACGCCAGGGAAGGTACACTTGAAAGATGTACCCTAATTCACAGCAACAGTCTTTGCACTGTCATCACCAGCAGTTACTTTTCTTTTGTTGCTGTAAAGAGAGAGAACTTGTCACATTCTTTCTAGATTACTAAATCTGATCTGAAATGAAATGTCATTTTTCTTACATTTTTTTTATTTCTGTGTGGGAACAGATTAAAAACATAATGGACGTGTTTTACATATGAAAACATGGGGTCATATTTCAGTACCGTTCTGAGAATGAAAGGCTTTGTTTATGTATTAAAACATTAGCATAGCTGGAAAGAGAATTAGCTGGCACTGGAGTCTAGAGTTTGCAACAAAATACTAGTTTTGAAATACTGGGCCCCTTCTGGGGGTGGAGGAGATGATATCCGAGTTCAGTGTCTTTGCTGCACTTAAGGGAAATTTAGAGCTATTCACAGTGTATAAACTCAAACCTCGAATAGAAAACTCCTGGGATAACGAAAGAAAAATAAATGTGACAGGTCAGGTTAGACTTATGTAAAACTATTTTAATTAGATAATCATTCCATTTTTATTTGTCTAACAACTGCCTCTCATCTGTACCTATTAGAACAACCACCTTGATTGTAGGTAGTTGTGAAGCATAAGTTGGTGAAATAATTTTTATAATATACTTAACATAAAAGATGGGTTAAAACATTTGTCCCAATGTAAGTGGAATGCGTCAACACAACCTCCAAGTGTTTTGGCATGGTTCAGTCTGTTCCAAAAGCTATAGCTGGAATAAAGACCTGCATAATATGGGTCGTGTTTGATTCCTGCTCAGTTCTGATAACTGCAGTGTTCAAGGTACTTAAAATGTTGCTGGTAGAGTCCTGTGTGGGAAATATATACCAGAGGCTTGCCTGGTAGCATCTCATTCAGTGTGCATATAGTTTAGCTCCTTTTTTTCAGAATTGAACAAACCAGTGAGGAAGAAATTTGAGTGTCTAGAATTCCAAAATTAGAAATACGAAAGTAGTGTTTAGCTCTGAAAGTTTTTTAACTGGGCTTTCACATTGCTAAAAATAGGTCTAATGCTGTAGTTCACATTATTGATAGCTATTTCATATGGATCTTAAAACGTATATTAATAAATAAATCTTAATGTATTTCAGTATAATTCTGTCTTTGAAAACGTTGTAGAGGTTACTGTATAAATGTTATTTCCTTTCAGGATTTTGGGTGGGTTGGTGTATATGAATGTCATGAAAGGTGTTTCTGTTCTGGAGCTTTGTGAATTGCTGCTGCTGTTCTGTGTGGTGTATGGAGGTTCTTGTCACTGATTTTATTAACACTTAAAAGGCTGGGGTGTGAGGAAAAGACAAATCATAATTCCAAAAAAAGTGCTAAACAAAAAGCAAATTTTGGAATTAATTGCTATTGAGCATCCAGTATAATTGATCCAAGAGATGTTATTTCCTTGAAAGCCCCAAACCCTGTGATTTAAATCATCCCGCTAGGTCTGTCCTCAAATGTTGGGACAGGCTTAAAAATCCGTTAAAGTCAAGCAGAATGCTTCAGGTGATTTTTTTTTCAATATATTAACTAGTACCCAGAAGGTATTTGGTGAAACAAGCCCCTAGGTTCCACTGATACTGTATTTCAGTCTGGCTTATAAAATGTGCTTCATGCTGATTTTTCTGTACCTTATCTGTATTTTCTTGTTACAGAAATGGAAAGTGGGGGAGGGGGGCATAAGGACTGTCGAAAATATTACTGGTAAGCCAAGTATCATGATTAAACATGGATATGTCAGATAAGGTGATGGGAAATGTAAAAAGATAGGCTGCCTTTTCCCCCTAGTGTATCTTTAACATTATGACCAATGAATTTGTCAAGTGAAACAGCACAGTCTTCTTTGCATATCATTTGAACTGAGAGCTTGCTTTGAAGAAGATAAGCAGGCAGTGTTGCCCAGAAGAAATAATGATGCTAATTTATCTTTGCCTGTCCTCATAGACACAGCAGTGTGCATCAGTGTTGAAAAGGAAATAGAGAAATAACTGAGCTACAGCATGCCACCTATTCAATGCCACAGCATCATTAATGGCATACAGGGTTCTAAGAAATATGGCTGGTCTTAAAGTAGTGATTTATTTTACTTTGTCTCCAAGTATTTGGAGAAGCTTCCTCTGATGTAAGAGTAGCTGCTGAATGATGCCAGAAAATAGCTTTTTGGCAAATTCTCCTTAGTACCAACAAAGCTATGTTGTAGGCTTTCTGCTCCGTCACCACCAGAAGTATACAATCAAAGATGAGAAAGTCTAAATGACATATGTCTACCAACAACTTCTAGCTATCCATATTTTTATGTTGTAGGCATGGGAAACTTGGAAGCCTTTGTCAAGTTTCTTGAGGGGAAGGGATGACAGGATGTTTATTCCTTAACTCTGAGTAACAGAGTAGCTTGCCAGAAGTAAAAGTTAACCTTTACGAAAGTGAAATCTGATGTCTTACAGTAGGTAATTGATGAGTAGCTTAGGCACTCAAATTCAGATTCTTTTAAAAAGCTCTTTCATTTTGTGTTTTACTTCTGGATGCTTGTCATCTTGACTAGGATTTCATTGCCATAGGTACATTGTTTTTTTGACAACTTAGATACTAAAAAAAAAGACTTTCCAAACAGAGTAGATTTTAAGCACATGTACTTTAGCATCAAGGTTTCCAATGCGTTTCCCCTGTGATCTTTTATAACATATTTTACAATATATTGATGCCTGATATCTGTTTTTTGTTCTAATACGTGTATGTCTAGGAATTTGTAGTATATTGTTTGTGAGTTTTTTTGTTTATCAATTATGAATGGGAGGTTTTTGTTCCTGAATGGAGACATTCATGTGTAAAGGCTGTTTGACTGGAGCATGGTATGTTTGGAATACTTACTGATCTACAAGTGAATTGCAGTGGAACATTTTTCTTTGTCAGCTAGATAAAAGCATTCCAGAGCGTGTTGAGTCAAAGTGAGTGTCAGAGCGCTGGCGAGGAAGCTGCAGCTGCTGCTCTGCTCTAGCAGCTGGGGATGTGGGCAGGCAGGGGGACAGACCCCTGCGGGGCAGCAGCGCCCGCGGGGTGAGAAAGACACCATCAGTGAAGTATTTCAGTGGTGCTGTTATGTTTGACCAAAATTCAGATTAAATTAATAAATTGAAGGTGGTTTGTATGATACAGATACATAGTTTAAATATAATAAGTCTTCATGTTTAAGGTATGTGTCTTTCCAGAGATAAGGTGGGAGAAAAGTTATGTTTATTGTATGTGCCAAGTGTAAAGGACTTTTCTATTTGAGGAAGGGTTTTAGTATCTATTCTTGTTCATTAGTATACTGTATTTCCATAGCTGCTAGTTCTCTGCAATTCTGTTTAGAGTATGTGTAAAATTATTTAATGCCTTAACTGTGTGCTTAAAAACACACTGTGCTATTGGCAAAACTCTCAACCTGAAGTAGTGTGGAGAAAAGCATGGGGACTTGGACAAAAGGTGTTAGCTCGAAGAGGTAGCTACTCTCTGAGGTGGCAGGAAAGGTGCCAAACCACCATCGTATTTCTGCTTACCCAGAGGTGGAAGGGGGCAGGCAGGCAGGTAGTCTGTGCGAGACGTTGCGGAGGCGCTCGGAAGGCGAGTGCTGCTTCTGGTGCTCCGGCCTTGCTGGGGCCGCTTGGTTACTCCTTCCGTCAGCCTGGTGGGACAGGCCTGCTGCAGTTGGCTGGGGAAGATCAAGACTGATTTTTGGTATTTGCATTTGCAGTTGATTTATGCATCACTTCATTTCACCATCGTTTCCTCTTCCTACCTGCTGCTGCTCCTTGTCTGATCCTGGAAGGATAGCCCTGAAACAGCTGACAGAGGCCTGCTGCCTTAAGCAAAGCCAGTGCTGGCTGCACCTTTCCTAGGGTTGAGCTGAGTTCAGTTCATGAGAATCCAGCTGAAGGGATGTGTAACAGCATGCAAAAACATCTTCCGAAATGCATGACATTTGGAAGCCAGACCGTCTGCAAGTCACTAACATCACCTAAATAAGCACATTTCTATTATTATGAATGTAGGAAAAAATATTTGTCGTATTTTCCAAAGTAGTTACTTTAAGGGGAAAATGCACATTTTATGGGGAAAACACATGTGGTGTTTGTGCAGAAGGGCTCAGAGCTTTCTCTGCCAGTGTTGGTAATGAGAAACAGAATACGTTTTGAGACTTAGCTGGTAAGAACTGTGAGGCTCAAGGAGCTCTATCAGGATGAGGAATCTCTGCTATCGTATCACGGAGCAGATTGTTTGGTTGGTGAATTAATTCAGCTGCAGGCACAGAAGGAGCTTCATGTGGCTCAGTGTGGGTCCAGCAGCAGTAAGGCAGCACGGTGTGGGTGCTCTCTGCCTCCGCGGTGTGCCACTCGTGGATCTCTGCTCAGCAGTACGCTGGAAGAGCACAGTGAATGCTCTGTGTGCTTGCCTGTCTGCCAGCCTCATCCTGGGCCTCCCTATCAGTGTGTGCATGTTTTGTGCATGAAGAAAAAGCTAAAATGCATGGTACTCCGAAGTGTGCGCTGTATGCGTATGAGAATCTGAGGGATCTGAGTGCCTGAAGTACAATGATCTCACAAGTATTAGTTAAACAAAAGAATTTCTCTGAGGATCTTGAGGTTCAACAGGGTTGAACTAAAGCTTGGACATTGAAAATGAAATGAAGTTGTTAAAAAAAATAAGAAGGCAATAGAGTGTTCTATCCGAGCTCCCTGTTTCATGATGTGAAACAAGCTCTCGCTAATAGCAGTTTGCTACATAAGTGTTCCTCGATTTTCTTTTAAACAGCCAGTGTTACCCAATGTATGAGACAGAGTTGTGGTTTTAGGTGGACTTCAATATGGTACGCATTGTGTATTTTGTTTGGGATTCTTCTGTTTTGGGAAGTGTTCCCCAGCTCTCCTGTGGATCTCCAGTGTGGGCCTCAAACCTCCTTCCAGACCGAGATGTCTGCACATCTGTTCATTTTTCTCCTCAGTGAGGTGACGCTACCCTTCTGTGTTTCTAGAAGGGGGCAAAGTCAAGATAGTTCTTGAGACTTCATTTGTGTATTTTTCTAGGAATGAATAAAAACCAATCAGGGTAATTGTAACTAGTGACAATAAAAAAAATTCTCCATTGGTTTTAACACCAGGTAGCTGTTACGGCTACAGCAGCGCTGAGAGGCTTGGTGTAGGTGCCACTAGTAGTTACCAGCATTTTAAACCTTGCGACCATTAGTCCTACTGTGGCAAAGATCAGAAAACCAGGTGCTCAAGGTGACTGTGCTCAGCGGCACTTGGTCTCCGTCAGGTCTGCCTGCTGCTCGCGCCAGCAGAGCCGAGCGGCTGCGAGGAGCGGCGGCCCTGTGCTGACATAGCTGGCTCTGTGAGGATTTGCCGCATCTCTTCAGTGTGCGTGTTCAGCGAGCAGCCGCGAGTGCTTACATTTAAAGAATTAGGTTTCAAGATACCATTTAAGGGTTTTTTTTCTTAATCAGCATGTTATATTGCACATGAGAAATGGAAGGGAAGCGCTGGAGATTTAGGAGGATGAGAGGATTGAGTCAATCACTTGAGCTTCAACTTAGTAATGCAAATCTGGCTTTAAGTGACCTTATTGATGTTTGCTCAAAGTAGCTTCCTTTTGGTACAAATGACTGAGCTTTGTTGTAGCTATTGTACAGGTAATGTACTGTCCCTTCAGAGACTGCCTTTGTATCCCCGATGCAGCCTCTCTCCGCTTTAACAGAGCGCCTGCAGGAACGCCTGCAGCTAAGATAGATTGCACCGGCGTGCCTCGTTTGATCGGCTGTCAGCGACCGAGGGAGGATAGGTCGGAGGAAAGCAGGGCCCCTTTCTCTGTCCCGCCTCTTGACTATGGCCGAATGATGTCCAAGTGGAGAACTTGCTGCCAGAGATTGAAGTCATAGGGTTGCTGTCATATCTGAAAGGTCCTACCCACTTCTGTGGCTAGCACCTCGAAGAGAGGTGGCAAGCTGAGGGCGCAAGGGGCTGCGGGATCTCGAGCAGCACTGGCGGGGTGGTGGCCGCGGTGGTCAGCACCACGTCTCGGGGTGGCCGCATTGTGTAATGAACAGTGCCATCTTCTGGGAGCCGGCGGCACGGTGCCCTGCGGCCGGCGCTGAGGGAGTTGGAAGGGGGGGGGTTGGTTTGTTTGGGTTTCTTTCTTTCTTCTTTGTGTAATAGGTGCTTTGAAAAACAACATGCCGAAAGTTGAAAGGCAGTGTTCATGCCTGGCAGTGCAAGTCCCCATCTTGTATCTGCGAAGTACAACTGATACAGTCTTGAAAGAAAAGGTTTAAACTATGCTTTGGAGTCTGTTTAAAAGAATAAAAGTTTTATCAGCTGCTGAGCAGTACTCCAGAGAATTAAATCTCCAAAATAAAAGTTAAGGACTCGGTCTGTTTTGTATGCTAAAGACCACTATTATTTTTGTAAACGTACTTTGTAAAATCTAAATAATTGCCACATGTTTTCTCATAGAAAGCACAGTGACCTATAGAAAAATTAAAGATCCAAAATAAAAATTACAAGAATGATTACTTTCTCTTGTACTGCTTTTAAGTTGCTATAACTCCTTCTTTTGGGGATGCCAGAAGGGAAGAAATGTTTTCTATCTCAAAGTTTTTATCCTATAAATTACAGGTTACATTTGGAAAACATTCACCATTGTCTAAAATCTGGGATAACACAGTTACTAAAATTATCCTAGCAAGTGGAATGTAAGATTCAGCATTTACTGAGACTCATTAATAGTGTCTCAGATCAATCACCTGAACTCTTATTTGGAGGAAGTATGCAATTTTAGTAACATTAATGGAACTATATGGGTGATGCAGCTGACATTGAGAGGGCTTTTTTTCTTTTTGTTTACATGCTTTCAGTTAAATACATAAACCCAAGCGAAAAGCCAAGAGCAAAGAATAACCATTATGGAAAAAGGGAATCAATGTATTAGAAAAAATGAAGTTATTTGAAAAATGAAGTTATATCCACAATGACGAGAATCTGTGAGCTCTGGATAGAACAACAGATTTGGAATTGCTTTTATTGCATCATGGTTGTCTACACAGTATAGATAATTTACCAGCAATGATGCAATGGAATAAGAATTTCTTAAAATAAATCTTTACATGTAAATTGTAAGTCTGTTCTGAGGCTGTAAAATTAAGCATGCTATAATCAGTACATTTTGTATTCCGGAGAGTCTCATGTTAATGACTGTGGAATCTGAGGTTTCTGGGTAGTACAGTATCCAGATAGTACAGTACTTAACTGTACAGTTAATTTGTAGTTAAAATGCTAATTGAATGTGTATTTACATTTTCAGTATTAGTGTTAGTTTGGTCTGTCATACAGTATTTAATATATAAAGAAAATAATGTTTAACTCTTCCAGTATATTCTGTATGTTTAACAACATAAATTGTTATAGTGTGTAATCTTTGTGTTTAGGTAAATCCTCAGCATTACAGTTAGGACTTTCATTTCTGACATCTGAAAGTGATTTAGTCTTGACTCATCTTACTGTGTTAATTTTAAGTTGTTGATTTAAAAAATAATAAAATCAGCTGTTAGTTTTCATTGCGGGTGAGGGTGGGGGATCCTTGAGCACACTTCATGTTAAGTAGTTTATTTGCTTAAATACAATTTTGAAACTTTCTCTTTTTTTTTGTCTTGAAATTTAGTAAGTTACTTCTCCATATTTTGGGAGTTAAGTATGTATTGCAATATTTTGCTTTAAACTGCAAATGTTTCCATTTACTTTGGAACCTCTGCATGTGGATATTCCTATCAACTCTTAACCAGTTTGAGAGACATGTTTCAGTGGTGCAATGCTGTAATGGACGCAGTTACTTAATAGGGGTTTTTTTTTGGTTATTGGTGGTGATTACTATTCTTTGTGGCTTTTAATTCTGTTTTTCATAATCACTAGTGCTCTTGGAAGTCCCAATTCAAACCATCTGCTGGAGCTGTAGTTTAAGACAGGTGAACAACTGTCTCCAAAATCTCTTTCTTAGGTTTTCAGTGGATGGCACAGTATCTTATGATCCAGGTTGTCACTACCTTTGAAAATCCTGTTCCAAGTATCTGAAAAATATTATGTGAATAGACAAGATCAGTTTAAAAAAAAAAAAAATCAAGAAACCCATTTGAGAAAGAAAGAGTGCAATGCAGCTGACACTTAAGCTGCCTCTTTTTGCCTATGAGTGAGACTTTCAGCAGTGGTAGACAATATGAGAAGCAAGGTGGTAACTCAGCATTAAAGTAGATACTGATGACAGTCTCTCCTGGATTTCCTATGTCATTGTCTTGCTTTCTGGTTGATAGGATGTAGACTAAACAAATGGTAGTATTTCTGGAAAAACAGATCAGAAAATGTCTGGTCTTCAAAACTGTGAATGGTACTAACTATAATATTTTTTGTTAGTAACTGAAAAGGCGAGATTTTTTTTGTTGTTGTTATTGTTGTTGTTTTTACTGAATACTGCATAATACCAAAGGAACAGATAACTTCAGCGAAGTCATCTATATTTAAACAAAAATTAAGACTAATGTATATTGTATAAATAGTAGTTATATCCTAATCGGAAAACATCTGTGTGTTCCAAAATTATGAATTCTGCCTTATAGCAGTTGTTGATATTTGGAAAGCTGCTCAAAGATTTTTTTTCTTTTTTCCTGAAGTAGTTAGTGTCATCTACACTGGAACATGTTACAATAAATTGAAGTTGCATAAGATCTGTGGTGTCTATTCTTCCTCTAGTCCAATAATAGAATGTTTTTAAAGATCAGTTTAGGAGTATATATATTTTTTTTTTACTAAAACTTGAAAAAAAAAAATTCCTTAAATAATTTCTATCAAGCATAACTTAAATTTAACCCTAATTTTTATCATTTATGGTGTGAACCTTTTACAAAACTCTCTGAGATATGTATCAATACCATTTAATGATAGACAACAGACAACTTGCACTTAATTTTAAGGAAAAGTTAACAAAACCTAATGGTTTTGTGAGTAATGGGTAAGTGGATATTTTCCGTGGTTAAAACTTGAAGGCAGTTTACTCTAGGTCCGTTGGATCTTATGCACTACTGAATTAATAGAGCCTGACTTTAATGAATTTAAAGCCTGACTTTCTTCCCATCTTTTCATATGCAGGCAGAAGGAGAAGACAGCCTTAAAAAGATGCAGCTGATGGAGCTTGCAATTCTGAATGGCACCTACAGAGATGCCAACATCAAATCACGTAAGCATGTTATAATCTTGATGGTCAGCGCAACAGTAGTATTTGCAGGTTTGATTCCTAAGGCTACTTTCAGGCGAAAGGACAGTAGCAACTGTGTAGGAGATAAGTTTTGCAAGTTTTTTGGTGTTTTCTGTTTTTTTGTTGTTGTTGTTCTTGCTGTTGTTTTTTTGTTGTTTTGTTTTGTTTTTCTTTTTTTAGAACAATATGTCTGGGTTGAAATATTCACAAATATATAGTTCAAACAAAATTCGACCCTTAAGCCCGATTTTTCTATTTTACAGTCATTTTTTTTCCTTAATAAACATAAAGGGCAATGGACTCCTTTTCAATTTTATTTTTAGAGATTCAGTTTGAGAGTATAACAGATGTTCAGGATACTGTGAATACATTTTTCTGTATTATATTCCTTCCTTTCATCTTGCTTGCATGTGTTCCCCCAGTGTTATGTTTTTTCCAACAATTCATCAACTGATTTCACTGCTGAGTTCACAGGGATCAGTGATGTAATGAGCCATTTTTACAATTTCTTCTATTAGATTTGTGTGAGATGCTTTTGCAAACACATGTATGTGCAGGTTTACACTTGAAAATTAATTATATACACCTACTAAAGACAGCATATACCTGTTATGTGTGATACAGACTGTTTTTTTCTAGTTTAAAATCTAATTTCTGCTTCTGAAAATGTAGTTTCTGAAACTGTTCCAAAGTAAACTTTTGCTGTAGCTATGATACAGATGTCAAATGTAAGCACGGTTAAATCAGTCTTTTCACTAAGGGCCTACTGATATTTGCAAATTTGTTTCTCCACACAGACTCCATTTCAATGTTGAATATGTTTAAAGGTTGGAATGCGGTTAGGTCAATTTTGAGAGTGCTTACACCAGTGTAATTTTCTGATTTGAAAAGATAACGTAAGCGAGGGCTTTTACCACCACAATGGTGGTGGTAAATCTTCACCCCTAATGAACATCATAATATCTAAAGCTAGCTCAGTTTTAAACCTATTTGAGTCCCCAATCTATTGCAAATTTATGAGTAAAATAGCTTTCAGAATAAATTGATGCAAACTGTTGCATAGAAACCTTTATATTAATTTGAGCAATTTCTTTGTCTGATCTATTCCCATTGGTCTATTTTAACAGTGTAAGTGGGATGATGGATTTTTTTCATTTTCTGACTAGAGATTTCCACATTAATATTCACTTTTTGGTAATAAGACATTTTCATTGTTTGTGTTTTGACTTCTCTGAAAACTGAAGATGTAGAATCCATAGTGGTTTATTTCAGTTTAAAAACGGAAACAAAATGTTGAAGGTGTTTTTTTAATTCTACATTGTATGAGCATTTAAAAAAAAAAAAATCCACAAAACCCACCCTCCCAAATCTGAAAATCTTTTCCCCACATTTCTCTTCTCAGACCACCTGTAAGTTAATTAAATCAACGTAGATCAGCAGTAGTGCATAGAAATCTTTAAGTTACAACCAACAGAATAGGATAGTTCCGTTTAAGATTGATTGTTACCAGCTGATCTGTTAGTGTGTAAGAATTTATTCATATCGTATGCCAGCAGGCTTCACATAACAATTAAATGTGCAAGCACTGTGCAAAACAAAAAAAAGGCAAGGCCATAGTGAACTTCTGTAACAAAGAAAATGTTTTGTTTTGGGGAAATTGATGCGAAAATCATTTTGAGTATGCTGTTCACGCTACAGTAGGAGCGGAGATGCGTTGTGTTTCTGGGTCCTCTTTAACTTCACTGATCCTGGAAACTGGAATTGTGTGTATGTTTAAATACATCATAAGAGATACAAAACTGTAGAACTCATACAGCAGCTCTGCATAACTGAGTATCTGTGGACTCTATGGTTGCACTACATTGTGTACTCTGTATTTGATTATGACAGTATTTTCCTTGTATCTCCTGCATGCATCTCAGTCTCATGCAGTCTTTATAGCATAAATGAAGAAATGTGGTCTAAATTGAGCTTTTGTGCTGTGTAACCTGTTTGAGAAATCTACCTCACTGTTTTACAATGGCTTTTTTATTTTGCATGTTCATACTTAATCACACTGGAAAATGGAAAGCTGTTTGCATTTGAATGGTGTGCTTTGGCACTGTGTGATCAGCGCATGTACTAATGATTTCCTTTTATTTTTCTTCTTTCCTACTTTTCCCCTTTTTTCCCATTCTTTCCACGTTTTGTACTGCTATCTCCATACTTTCCTCTGAATTTCTTTGCTTACTGTAGCAGCCCTTGCCTTTTCTCTTGCAGCAACAGCCCAGGCTCCAAGGATCATTACTGGGCCTGCGCCTGTTCTCCCACCAGCTGCCCTGCGTACTCCTACGCCAGCTGGCCCTACCATAATGCCTTTGATCAGACAAATACAAACCGCTGTCATGCCAAACGGAACTCCTCATCCCACCGCTGCAATAGTGCCACCAGGACCCGAAGCTGGTTTAATTTACACCCCGTACGAATACCCCTACACGCTGGCACCAGCTACATCAATCCTTGAGTATCCTATTGAACCTAGTGGTGTATTAGGTAAGGCTCTTATCTGCGCATGACTGGAGAATACATTGCATATGCTTTCATGATATTTGCATGTAGAGGTCATGGGGCTCAAGGAAAGGAAGCTACGCTCCTACCCTTCGGTATATCAAAACTGCCTAGGAGCATTGTTCAAATGGTGTAACTCAACCATTTTAACATGTTTTGCATTGTGAAACGTCTGTTTAGTGTTTGTATTAGTAAGATTATTGAAAACAAAATCTTAATGTTTGTGTGACACTAGATGGTGGATACACAGACAAGGAAAAAAAACAAATAGCCATTGACATCTATTGTATGTAATTTGTTCTCCCATAAATACCAGACTTGTTTGTGGTGACTTCATCATAAATTAATTTCCCATAATCTTTGTAAGAGAGAACTTTTGATTTTGCTATATCTTTTTAGTAGCCAAACTGGAGAGAATTGAAAGGTATTTTTTCAGTTTGTTTGGTTTTTTTGCTGCTTCATTTAGAACACATCTGATCAATCTCTCTTCAGTGTTGGAAAGCTGTAAATCATTTTGTAAGCAGAAAATAATTTTGATGAATAAATGTAAAGGAAACTAAGTTCTGAGCAAAGGATGATACAATTAGCAACTGCTGATGGCGTATTTTATATACATTGGATTGAAATGTCCATCATTCCTAATATTTCAGGCCAGTGACTTGCTGTATGAAGGCAAGAATGATAAAGCAGCCGTGACAATTCAGTTAACTGGTCAATATGGAACAAGCAGTTCCAATAGTTTCTTCCTTCCCTACACTCTGCAGGATATAAATAATCTTTTCTCTTTAGTTTGTTCTGAACTGCATATGACCTTGGTGCTGCATAATGTTGATTTTGTAGTACTTTGATCTTAGTTTGTTCAGTGGCAGTTATTGATTTACACAAATTCTAAACATCTCTAATGAGCACTGGACAATAAGGTTCAAAGTCAATATTTTGTTGAAAGTATTGCAAAAAATCGGTTTCACTTAAACGGTGAATAGTTGTGTTATCTGCATGTGCGTATGTTTTCACGTTATACAGTAAAAAAGAAAATATATTTCAGACTTCAGACTTCAGGATTAGAGAGGCACTAATAAAATTTTAGTAGCGCAAAAGTATGCATTAGGTCTGTCTTCGAGCAGCTTATAGCTGTTTTCCATTATCCCAGAGCCAACATCCAGTGACCGTATGATAATGTCATCGTTTATTTATTTCCCACAAACATGTACATGCTCTCCCCAGCTCCCCCGCCCCCAGTCTGTGAGTCCTTACTGTGGCACTTGCAATATGTCCTGGGGTAATGTTGCTGTCATGGGCATAATCACAGCAGCTATCAGTTGCTGCTTATTGGCAATCCCCTCTTCTGAATTCGGTTAATATCAAGTAAAGAAATGCATCATTCCATACTAATAAGTTAATATGATGCGGGAAGCTTTTACTGATTTCTCACAGAATTCTATATAAAAAGGGAGGAGGGGAGAATTACTCCCGAAATGGTAGCTGAAGCCATTGCATACTTCTAGGCGTAGCTGGGAGCACAGGTGTATTGCCCAAAACAGATCTCACTAAATAATCTTTATTTAAAAAAAGGAAAGAGGAGAAAGAAAAAAATTCACTATACCCCTGTTTATGTAGCATAGAATCGATGACTAATACATCTGCTCTATTATCTGAGCAATTGCATAGAGTTAAGTGAATTGAATTAAATCAGTTTTTCGTTGAGTTGTACTTCATAATGCACTCCTGCTCATGAATAATATGCTATATTTTGTCCATTTTCTAGTGGACTTTTAAGATGTCTTAAAATAATTCTGTTAAAAATGACAGAGAATTGTGTCCCTATTAGTATTTTGGGGGATATTGGTGTTGGGATCAAATTCTAGTTGGTGACTAACTTTTAATTCCCTTCCTTTTATCTTTAGGTATGGCTTTCCCAACGAAAGGCTAAGAATTCAAGAACGGTCTTAACTGATCCTTCATCAGATCTGAATTTTAACAAATGCTTAGTTTCAGCAGCCTTGAAAAAAGCTTGGCCTAGCAGTCAGTGACTTACTTGCACTTTTTTTGCACATAGATTTAAAATAAAATAGTGCTATTAATTTGGATTAGCCCCTATTATTACAGAGTAGCTGTAATTTATGAGTGTATAGTAGTATACTGACTGCTAAGTGTTCTATATAGTGTTTGCTTTACTAATCACCTAATTCATTGCAGTTCATACTTATTGACTTAAAGTTTAAAATCACAATCTGTAGGCTTGAAGAATTGCTTTAAAACTTTTTTTTTGTGGTAGAACTGGAAGTGATCTTAAGGTTAGCAAATAATTGTCAGTATTAAAAGATGGCATTATTTAAATTAGTCCTGCTGCAAGAAAGGCACTTCAGTGAATATGTGACTAGTAAAGCTTAAATGTGCTTGGGTCTAATAGATTTCATGAAATACTGTAATTTTGGGATTGTAAATGAATGGATTAAACAGGTTAAGGCCAGGATGTTTAAAATAAATGCAATATTAATCTGCACAGATAAACTTCTTAAGGTTAAGATTTGAAACTACTGTGCCTTAACTTGTTGCTTTTCTTAAAATGAACTTTTGTAGTTAATGATCATTTAAATCCATTTTGATAAACCTGCTGTTAATGTTTTCTTTGAATGTTTTCTAACTTTGTCTTGGTAATTGCAATTTAACTAGGTGCGGTGGCTACTAAAGTTCGAAGGCACGATATGCGTGTCCATCCTTACCAAAGGATTGTGACCGCAGACCGAGGTTAGTTTAGTTCTGCAGTTCTCGTTCGTAAGAAGTGCTTTGAGTGTACATGAGATTTGCAACACCACAGCTGGTTAACCAAATACCATATTTTGACCCATTCATTATTTTTTTTCTCAAAAATCTGAATAGTTAATATTTTAGAGCTTAGGGAATGCTTGTGGTTTTAAAAAAAATTTGTAAACCTGGCTTTCCCAGCTCAATTAAGTATATAAACTTTGTCATATATTTAATATAAATGCTATAACAGATTCCCTTTTAAAAACTATTTAAAGATCCATCTGCATCAGGAAACACTATGAATTCAGTGCTGCAATGATTAATTTGTGCACCCCTCCCCCTGCCCAATTTGTTCTTTTAATTGGTGTGGAAATATCAGATTGGTGTTGCAAAATAAAATGAATGGATGGTTGCTTAATGAGAAAGAAGTAAAGGAATAAATGCCTCCTGTCTGTTCTGGAGAAATCTGAAGATTTAGATTCCTTTTTTCCAATAAACTTTTGAGCCACTGTACTGTATATTATGAGGAGGATGCATGTTCTCAGATACCTAACTGAATTCAGAAAGGTAAGGGCTGTGAAGATAATACTTCAAAAGTTGTTTCAGTTTGAATTAATAAGGGTGGAGGAGGGGAGAGTTTTTTTTTTTTGTTGCTTTTTTGTTTTTTTCCAAAATCTATTTCCCGGTATTTGCCTTTTGCTGCTAAAATGTGTAACCTGAAGGAGAAGCAACTTTTGAAGTCCTGTTGGTGAGATGACATCCAATATTTGGGCATCTCTCTTTAACTGTTGAATGGAAAGTAAATCTTCATTTTTCTCCTGTTCTTCAAACATAATGCCTTTGGACCCCTGAATGAACTATTTAAGCTTATTGAGAAAAGTGATATTTTCGGTTTATTGACATTGGCTAGGAAGCAGTGTGGGCTGAGCACAGGAACTCCTGAATTCTTATCCCATCCCTGCTGCTGACTCAGTGTGGGTTTCAGCAAGTCATTTAATCTCTGTGTATGTTTTCCCATCTGTAAAATAAGGATAATAATACTTCCCTACCTCACAGGGGTGTTGTGGGGGTTCTTGTTTGTACAGGGCTTTGAGGACACAAAGCATCATGTGCCAAGTATTATTATTCTGCTTTCATCAAAATTAGTGCTGTGCAGGCTTACATGATACTGTAGTACTCAAAAGCCAAATTCATGTGACAGATCTGACATCTAACACTGATTACACTTCTCTCAACCTCCTATAAATTGACTACAAGAAACAATACAGATTTCAGTCAATACAGCAAAAAGGGCCCTCCTGGGTACTTGCTATGTTTATGTAACACTTTGATCTTCTATATGGAAGGATCATTGCTTTACAAAAAAAAGTAAAGCTGATAACAAGACACTACTTAAGTTTTCCAGAAGATCGCTGCTTCTTGCACCTCACACTATTTACAGCCCATTGGCTTGTTCTTATTTCTTGAAAACTCTTCAATGGGCAACAGGGCCTAATCAGAATAAGGTCATAGCCCATGTTGACAAAAAGAAAAAAGAGACTATAACCTATCTTCTGTCAAAAGCAATGGATGTTTAGGATTTAGTTATTTTTAAAAGTTTAATCTGATGTTGCAAAATCAGTGTTTGCTAAAGGTCGTTCTTGATCTGCAGTGGTAGCTTCAGGTGACAGGAAAAACTACTTACTTGTTTAGTTAGATATTTGCCTGAGACAAGTAGTAAACACACTGATCAAGCACAGTGGGGGAAGCGTACTGATTGTTTGTTTGCTTTCATCGTTGTAATGTTTAGTCAACATATATTTTAAATATTTTGTGAAGGGCCTAGATGTTTCACCTGGGGTTGCCACTTACAGGTCACTGAAAAAAAAGAATTGGTTTCATTTCACCTTTATTTAAAATATAGCCATTTTCTGATAATATAGTGTTCATCTCTAACCATATTGGAAGTCCATTGTATTTTAAAAATACATTCAGATGGCTTATCTCCTATGGAATAAGTCATGCGTACCTCTATCTTTCTGCATGAAAACCATGCTGATATTTCAGGTGAACATTATTTTAGTCTCATCTAAATAATATCTGTGTACTAAGAATCTTACACAAAGTTCATTTTACAACTGTACTTCATTTTATTTTGAATCTGAAATCCTAGATTATCACTGCACAGATTTAACAGTTTCGCAAAAGGTTTTGAAGAGCATTGTTCAGCAATAAAACAGATTCTTTAATGTGATAAAATCATGTTGTAGAATTAAACTACTATCAGTATGTACCATATTCACCTATTAGGTTGTTCTGTCACTGGCTATAGCTATAGGCATGAAAAAACAATGTCAGCAAACCGAAATACTTTTTTTTTCAATGCAGAAACTTTTTTATATAGTTAAATGTCGCTAAAATTGTATTTACATTCATTGGGTCTAAAGTTGTTGTTTTTTTAATTCTAAATTGATTTTCGGATGACTTTGTAGTACTACTGCATTCACTTTTTAAGTAGGTTTTTATTCTTTGCATAGATTTTTTTTTAGAGATAAGCACTGCATTTAAAGCAAGAATCCCAGAATGTGTAAATGTTTTACTCTTACAACTAAGCATTTAGAATTGGTGAAGGGTTGAAAATATAGCTCATTTTAACTAAGAATAAAACCCCAGTTTATAAATAATACAAAATTGAATTTGATGCATATAACAGAGAGACTGACTGATTTAATTGTAATAAACTGTAAATGGTGTTGCACAGTTGACAAACCTGTGTGTACTGTAGAAGGCCAGAGACTTGGCAGAGGATGTATCACAGGTGTACTGGTATTTTTAAAAGGTAGCTTGCTTTGATTATAAACTCCACAAGAATAATGCTGAGAATTTTCTTGAATGTTTTATCCAAACAAACTGTCACGTAATTTATATATAAATTTTAATACCATTTAATCAAAATTGTAATCAATATCAAAATGCTTTAAGAGTCTTTGTTTCTAGTATACCTGTAAAGTGGTGAGATTGTGCCACATGAATATTTATTTTTATTTTTGCTTATTTTTGAAACAGCCGTTTTAATTTAAACAAATCCCACCTACCATGATTCTGAAAAAAATTCAGGGAGCATGTGGTCTCATTTATGTTACAGTAGTAATTTTTTTTAGTGTTTATGAACTGTATCGTAAATGATAGGCCATTTTCGTTATGTGAAGGTAAATCAACCCATGAGAAAGATGCTAAATCGATGCTATCTGTGAATATTACACCTACTGGACTTCATTTTATGAAATGGCACAAATCTGACTTTGCACTGAATACCTTTCTCACTTTCATCTCCTCTGCCTTAGTCAAAATGGCAACAGTACAAAAACTTTATCAACCTCAGAATTTATTACCTATGATTAAGCTGTTGAATGAGTCTTAAAAAATAAAAATAAAAAAAAAAAACATACTACTGTTAAGTGGACCAAGTTTGGTGAAGGAGAATGTGAGAGAATGATTAAAGAAGGAACAGCTCAAGAGCATTGGGAATGATAACTTTCCACTTGAGAACTTTTTTATGTTTTACTGTAATTTGTTTGTGTTTTTGGGTTTTGTTTTTGTTTTCTTGTTTTTTTTTAGTTGTGTTTTTTTTTTTTTTTTGCAAAAGAAAATAGTATTTACAGGTGGCTTCTTTTAAAATATAAAAATATAAAGCAGGAATGTATATGAAATGTCAGATTTTATTGTATTTGCAGAGTATTAGCTTTGAAAATGAATAAAGAGAGCTGTTTGTAGTTTTAAAATGCCTTATTAGTATCGATTAGATATTTTCTCTATTTTTTGATGTACTTAGAGCTTTTTAAGTATAGAATTTAAAATGGCAGGACTTTTACAGTGTTTACATGCAAGTGCATTTTATAAGTGTCCTATATGTGTAAAATAGTATTTGGAACAGGAAGATGCTGGCTAAAGTAGTAGGCTTAGCATTTTCCTGGTTCCCATGATGATGCCTACGTTGCTAGACTACAGTTTAGTACTGCTTTGTATCATGAGGCCAAGAAATTCCATGTTGTTTGTAAATAGAATAAATGAAAGGCAATAAAAAATTTATTGAACAAAAAACCCTTGTTTGGCCCCTAGTTTGTTGAACCAAATTGTTTCTGTAAGTTGAGAATTCCTCAGATCCATTTCTTTTAACAACCAGTTATTAATAATCACATCCATCATTAATAGTTGCTTAATGCTTGCACCTGGGGAGGTACTAATGCTTAATAGCAGTCAGATACTGATGCCGTGCACTGACTGTTGTTTCCAAATTCTTCCGACCGAGTTCCAAAACTGTTCATCGTTTTTTGTTTTCCAATTTCCTTCATCGACTGCTACTAACCATTAGTCGTTAGTCGTATTTTATCTCTATTTCTCCTGTTAACCGGTTTTGTGGGAGCGGGCTTCTCCTTCCCGTGTCCAAATCATGATGGAGGGCTGTCATGATTTTATTGCATTCCGTAGATGGTGTCGATCAGTATGTCAGAATTAAACATGCTTGTTTTTTATTAGTTGTGATTAGTTTTCATGTTGTCATTAAGCCGTCACTAGCTGGAACTAATCTCTTCTCTATCTTTTCTTTCTTTTTTTGTTTTGTTTTTTTTGTTCCTAACCACCCAGCCGCCACCGGCAACTAACCTATGACCTTCTGACCTCTGAACTCTTCACCCAATGATGACCTGACCATGCCTGCCTGCTGATCAGTTAACTGGTAATCGCCTTTGCTTGCCTGTCTTCAGTGCAGCGAGCTGGGGCACTTGTCCGTTCGTCTTACCATCTAACAAAACAGACAAAGAAATTGTTGTCCTCCAACTCCGCTTTTTTGTGTTCTCCTGTCTGGGTGAAAGTGGTTCTAGAACCTGCACTGAATAGTAGTAAAGCAATAAGGTCCAATTCATCCCTCCGCACTGACCATCCTCTAGCGTCCCGCCCCAAGCGAACGGTAAGGAGGCCTCGCGCAAGATGGAGACAGATGTCCCTTAACTACCGATGACAGAGGCAGTTACTGTGAGAGACTTCTAGGAATATTTTTCTTCTCAGAAAAGAAGTCAAAGCTCTCTCTGAATGTACTGTGTGATGATGCATCATGCATGAACCTTTGGTCAGGGATGTCATTGGTGAAGGGATTCCAAAAAGTATTCAAAATTTGACATGCTGTTTAGTCACTACCAGTGCCCTCAAAGGGCGGAAGTTGCAGCCTTTTTTCTATTGCCTGCCAAATTGGATGTTTTAAAAGAACGTGTGCCATGAGATACAGATCACAATGAATTTTCAGAACTAGGTTAATGCAGAGAACAAAACAGCAACACTATGAAAGCGAAATCTGAGTTTAAATTATTTTAACCATATTTTAATCTCCTCGGAAGATTACATGAGAACAAGGTACATGCATTATGTGTCACATTACTGGGCAAACTGTTCAAATATTTTTTTTAAACCTCCCTGTATAGAAAAAAAATTCATTAAGGATGTAAAAGCCATGCTTGCCTATTTGCTGTATACATGTAACGAAATTGTAGATAAAGTGTAGTGCATTGAAACAAAATGAACAAAAAAGTAGATACTTTTACTATACAAGGGTGCTGGTGCAGAAAAAAATATATTTTTGGAAATGTAGCATTTTATACTTTCAAGTGTTATAAAAAAAGAAAAAAAGAACAAAGAAACCCTTTATTTCATTAAATGATTTTTTCTGGTGGTTGTCAAGAAACAAAAGACCAAAAGAGCCTTTTAGTCTTTCTTTTTTATTTTTTAAGTATTGGAATAAGTCTAAAGAAAAGGAAGTGCCTTATTTTCTTCATGGTCATTTAGTCAAATGTCTTGTATAATCAGCTTCTCCCTCAGACAAGTTACTGCATGCCACTCAGTCGCCCAGTATGTGAAAAGAAGCTGTGAGGAAAGACAAATGATGAGTTGACCATATTAATTACCTGATTTTTGCCATATTAGTGTGATGTGACTTTGCCAAAATTGCATTATGGAGAGTATTTGCTAAGTTTTTGTCAAACCAGCCCATCGTTATTTCCACAACTCTGCTTTTCAAATCAGAGCTAATACAGTACTTGTGCAATGTAAACCAAAGGGTTCTGTGACACAGACCGTCTCATTCTAAATTAGACTATTAGCTGAGAAATGTTTGTAGAGCTGGAAGTATTTCATTTTTGTTCAGGGATGGAGGTGAGTTTTCTTGATTGTGGTTGGAAGAAATATGCATCAGACATAGTAGACTTCAGAGTCATCCGGAAAAACTGGTGTTCTGTGGATAATGAAATTGAAAGCGCTTAGCTAGTCCTCAGTAATGGTCTGAGCATGTCCCTGGTTTTCGTAAGCAGCTCCTGCAGCGTCAAACAGTATGCAAGTTATTTATTTTTCAGCTCTTCTTTGATTAATGTTAGATCTGCCTACTGGCTTTCCTTTGCAAGATAAGCAGGAGAGGGACATCAGTTAATTGTTGGAAGCCCAGCTATACTCTATTTTTAACCCTTACTTCCACACGAGATTTATATAGCTGGGCAATCACAGGAGTTGAAGCTGTTGAACGCACAGTATTTAATTCTAAAAACATTAAGTATTAGTTTGTGTGGGGCTCAGTACTAAACTTGGCAAATATCAGGTGATAACTTTACTCCCCTTCTTGTCAACTTATTCTCCTCCTGCAAATCTTCACAGCTTCCAAATGAAAGGTCAATAGTAAGCTAAGAGGGCTTACATTTAAAGCACCTGCATGGTGACCTCATCTAACATCTTGTCTCACCTGGAAATAATTATCAGTTTATTTACTATGCAATAGACATTCATCCTTTCGTATTCAGCTAGCTTTTTGTTTATTGTGCCACCGGCTTTGTCTTCCTGTTACACATACAGTTGTGTTGATTTTACTTACAGTATATGCTGTGCCATTTTGATTTTTTTTTTTGGTTGGTTGGTTGAATAAACTTGCGACACTCGAACATTTGGAGAGATTTGCTAAAACAATACCAGTATTTGATCCAGTTTCATCTCAACTATGATAAAACCTGGACATTTTAGATGTTTATCAAAGGTCTTTTATTGGGGAGGGGGGGAAGTGTATGAAACAGATGTGTGACATGTGAAAGTAATGTTTGCTCTGAACAAACTTCTGAAAACTTAGTTGACAAAATTTTGGATCAACTTAAAAAAAAAAAAAAGCATGACTTTTGAAATCTCTGAATGCCTTGGTTCTCAGTATTATCATTCTTTAATGACTTTTTCTTTATTAAAATAAGTAGTTTTAAGACTTCTTTCTGACAGTATTATGTAATTTTTTTTTTAGAGTGGGTAGATGGGAGTGTCGCTTGTATGTAACCGTACAGATGACATGTATTTGTCTATTCTTTATTATCTTAGTAGTTTCATGCTATGTATGTACCATAACCAACCTATTGCCTATGAGAAACATGTAAGATAATGTATTTACAGCCATTGTTACAAGTTTATAATGTATTTTTCTATCTTGTTTTATATGTATGTTATATAACATTCAAAAGAATTTTTTTCCTGATTGAGAAAAAAAGGATACAAAATGCAAAACCCACAATTTTGATAACTGAAAAATTGCCAATTGTTTTGCAGTACTTTATTATATTGGGAGTGTTGTCTTTCTTGGGCTTTTAGTTAGCTACTGGATGAATACATTAGACATATTTGGGTTTTAGTTGGGTTTTTACATAGCTTGCATTTTAATTCTTTGGTTCTTTGCTGTTTCTATTAACCCATAGCATTATTTTAATAAATGTTATAATACCAACCTACTAACTCTGGACTATGTCTGTTTATTAACCATTACATGTTTAATTAAAGTAAACAAATAAAGACGGAAGAATGTAAAGTCTTGAGTTACTGGACTAACCCTGAAGAACGTGACCACAGATAACACAACGTGACTTGTTTTTATGTTGTTTGTCGGCTGACATTCTGCACACTACTATTAAGTTGGCTTTGGTCATTCTGGCCTTTTACCTTGGGGAATAGGTGCCAGTAGATATGGGAACAAAGTAGCATTTTTTTGAGGCATTCTTCTTGTAGAGTCTTGCCACTTGCCTTTCAGCATCTGCATTACTAATTCCACACTTTCTTTTTCTTTCTCTAAAATAATTACTCTCAGCTCACAGCAAAAGAGCAAAGATGCCAATGTATTGGTAAATCGTGATGGTGTACAGAAACCAGTTTGATTCTTTGTTGAACCATTCAGAGGTTGCAGTTAATCTCAGAGCAATTTGTGATGTTGGTTTGGGCACCTATTGCATCATGGGATGTTAATTACCATACATTGAAATACAAAATCTTCTTTTTTCCTTGCCAAAAGTGCCTTATTTTCTTCATGCCATGCTATTTTTATGTAATTTTTTTGTACTACTGCTATAGTCTATCAGTATTGCCTAGCTCAGGGGAGTACAATTTCTGTAAGCCAAAGGTCAGGCTGGATCATTTTGTAATGACTGCAGAAAGTACAAAAACACACCTTTCACTAAATTACTGAGCACTGGCCATTTCAAATTCCAGGGCTGCCTCTATGTAATCTTTATCCCTGTGGATGACTGTAGCAACATGAATGCAGGGAATTGAAATGGCGAAGATGCTGTTTTGATTATACCTCTATGCAAATTATTTTTACAGAAACATTTCTCTCTCTTAAAGCTTCTGTTGTCTGAGGCTCCTCTACATAGCCTGCGTAGCCTGCCTAGATTTGTAATCCTAAGGGGACAGTATTTACAGCTAATTTTGAGGGAGATTGTTGATGTAGGTCACTCTCCAAATATCAGCAGTTTTTGTGAAACCCCATTTTTTTCATGTAGATAGTAAAAATTCAGATAATGAGGCTCTGCATCTGTTCAAAACCCTTCTTTAATTTATGATGTTTCAAACTAGGCATCTTGAAATCCATGTGATATAAAAATTTAAAAAGTTCTCACAGTATGTGTAGTAATTAAAATAGAATGTGTCTTTATTTTATGGAGGAAAAATAGGTTATCTATGATGAAGGTGTTTGTTTTATAATGGTTTGTAGCTCTTAGTTTGTTTTACAAAGATGTATAGGTACAGCTAGAATATCAATGCATTTAGAATAGTTTTACTTGTACAGAAATTTAAACAGATCATGAATATGTTACTGTCCTAAAAGTCAGTCACAGGTAGATGATGGGAAAAAAACAGATAACACTGGGACCTTTTGAATAGGTAATGGCACAAGTGTCATTTTGGATCCACTAATTTATATTGTTAAAATATTTCATCAGAGGCACACATATAAACTCTGAGGTATTCTCCAGTGTAAGTGAAACTATTCAAATATGTCAAACTATTAATGTTTTATATTGAAAATATAGTTCTAAAACTACTACTTTTCTGCAATATTTTTAATGTTTTCTATTTTTATTAGATATGAACTACTGTCATACTTCATCCACAGTGCATTTTCATCTCATTCTTTTAAGTAGTGAAAATTGCCTTAAAATTTGAAGTGCTTTAAAGCTGTAGGAAAGAAAAAAAATAATAATTTTTATTAATTGCTCTCGACCATCAAACACATTTCTCACTTTACCGAAGTGCCTGTCTGAAAATTTAACTGTTTTATACTTTGCCTGCTTATAGGAAAGAAACAGGCTATTTCTAGAGCTGAATTTGAGGATGGCTTCAATATTGTTACATTACTGAAGCTAGGTTGTTCTTTTTCTTTGTTACTATTCTGGGGTTAAATTGTCTTTACGTTTGAAAGATCATACATTCAAGTCAAGTAGAGAGTTGCTGGTCCATCCAGTAAAGTGGATTAATCTTAGGATAAACCAAAATTTTTTTTTAGTAGCTCAGAATATAAACAAAAACATCACAGAGCCTTTTAAAATAAAATCTGAGCAATGCTATTGATTTCATAAGTGAACTGTTGAACGAAATTATAACAAATTTTATTTCTCCAATAGGTTTTTTTGTGTGTGTTACCAATCTAGAAAATACTTCGTAAAGAGTCTTCAGGGGTATCTTTCAAATATTTTTAATGAACATATGCTCAGTGTATACTGACAATATTGATACTTTATTTGAACAGGCCTTTAAAAAGTATGTAAAAAAAATCTACACATGGCAGTTTATTCCCAGATGGACTCTTTGAGGGGGACCACTGAAAAATTTTCTGCCCTGATAAAGCAGGGAAGCATTGAAGTGTGTTGCTGCCCTTTAAGAAATCACTTTAGCTTGGGGGAAACATGAGTGTATGAAACTTACTTATTTGTATCTGGGTAACAATAGCAGTCATCATAATTCGCACATTGTACAGAATGAAATCTGAATAACACATTCCTAGGGTGAAAGTACATAATTGTTACTGGAATTTGTTTTAATACGTTTGATACATTTTTCTAAAGCACTATTAATGGAATACTGTTCAAGTAACACAAGCCATAACGTTAACACATGGTAATCAATGTGGAATCAAACTGGTTAACAAAAGTACAGTGCTCTTCCTTCTATGTGCCTGCGCACTAATTGCAGGTGGTATGGTTCTGCATAGGAGCCGGGGGGAGGCGCAGCCCCTGGGTACTCGCGGTGGGGTTTCTTGCTGCCAGCGATGGGGTGTCCGTCTCCGACTACAGGCTGACTGGGAGGAATCTGACCCCCGAGGCAAAGGTTAGCTGAGATCTGAAACTCTTAGAAGAATTGATTAAACAGGAAATACATATATACATATATGCTTCTACTTGTATTATGGCAGTTTGTGTGAAACATTTAAGGTTTTGTTTGTGCGAAATAATGTATTCTGAGGGGAAAAAAAACATGGACATTACCAAAACACATGTAAATAAGACACCAATTATGACTGTACATTATGTGCAATAAAATAACTGGAAAAAAGTGCATGTACTTTATCCTCAAAAGCAAATTGACAGCTCTCAAAGCTGTAGCTATAGTTTTATTTTCTGAAAAAGTTAAATTTTATTCTGTATCTAAACAGCAGAATAAAGAATGTACATTTTTCACACTTCAATTTTCATTAATGCTTTTAGCACTGTTATGAAGGGTGTTACTTGTTGAAGAGACTTAAATTTTCATGGTCATCTGATTACCAGGATATTTTTTTGCTTAACTGTTGCTTATTGGATATGCTGTGTTGTCTGTAACTGTAAATGAAGCAAGTATGCGTTACTTACCGTAAACGTGCAATACACAGTTGGATTATAAATTTATGGATGCACCAATTTTATAAATTTCTTGGAGATGAACAAGTGATGATGATGTTATTGTAGTTCCGTAAGCATCACTGTTACAAGTGTTGGAGCAAATAAGGAAGAGAAGTACTTTGTACTAAAGCTAACATACTGTTCTTGGTTTATTCTGATTACTATAGAAAATGAAGATAATAATTTGCCACCCTAGCAAGTGTGGATCTAGTGAGGAACATACTTTGGGGAAGAAATTGTGTTTTAACGTTTTCATTAATATGGATGTGATAATATCTGGTTATAATTTGAGATAATTTATTTACCAAAGCTATTCTTTGCTTAAAAAAAAAAAAGAGAAAAAAAAAAGAAAAAAGTCCCACTACCTTACACTGTTTAAATAAGTTTGTGTGCTTTAGTGTACAATAAATTGTACTTTAAGTGTACAATAGCTAAAGTTAAATGTGACATCTGTAGGAGTCTGGTAGAATAGGACAGGGGAGGCTAAATACCAACATTTGGGTACATGTCCTGCCCCACGCTGTTCCAGGAAGGATGAAAAAATTGGCATAATTAGCATTCAAAGATTTCTTCCATTATGAGTATTAACATACTGGTGGCATACAGTTGTATCCGAACTAGCTCGAATCCTGGTCGTTCATTGCGGTGAAAATGTCAAGATGCTCTTTGGTGTGTGCCACTCGATGAGGTAAAGCAGCCCTTGGCAGCAGTTGTACTCATTGGTCTACAGATCCATGTTAGATGTGGAATTTAATGACCGGAATACCTCTACCAACAGACTTTGCTGTTCGTCTACCAACGTTGCCTGCATAAGTGTTTTGCTATGTTTGTGCCTGATGGCCTAACTCTACTATAGTTCTCCTGAATGTTTTTACTACAGCTACCGTAGTTTCCTTGAGGAAATAGAAACATAACGATTGTTGGTGTCAAAATAGTGAGAGTCTTTTATCGCTGAAGAGTGTAAAATGCAGTGTCTGAAATGAGGCCTTTCGCTTTGCCATTCAGGTCTACTAGTAAAAGTAGTGATATCAACTTTCTCAGTTGCTTTCTCAGTATCCCTATCAAGTTCGCAGTCAACAAATAGGCAATTGACAGCCACTTCATGTTCAGTTGATCTCCTCTAAAAATTATCAACCATGATAAACAAGTAACTCCCCAAATGATACATTTTAAAGTCTTTGTTATAAAATAGTACAGTACACTAGCCTTTTTGCATTTCTGTCACTGCGTTTTCAGTGTTTTTATCTTCAGCAGCAAGCAAGGTCGACTCCTTTGAATAGCAAACAATAAACTCAGAGGTGAGGTTCAAGAAAAAATACCAAATAATGGTGCACCTCTCAACATTGCATCATTTCAGCAGCTCATCAGCAAATGACATCTAAATTTTCTAAATGAAATGTCAATGAAATCAATAAAAATCTAAATTTTATGTATTTGTCAATCACTTATGCAGACAAAAGGCTAAGCAGAGAAGTGGCTTTTGTTACTGGGACCTTTTCTGAACAAATTCTGTTGATTCTCAGTACACTGAGGGTGGTCTTTCTGAAATAGGTGGTACTTTACTACCTGAAACTAAGATCATCCCAGGTCCTCCTGCCATAGGTCAGTCATGAAGCAGGTGATTGTTTTGGTGTTACTTCTGGTTTGCTCTCACAGTCTTTTAAATTAGAAAAATGAAACCCCATCTTTTGTATCCAAAACTTTTTTTTTTTTTTTAATCATGGAAGATTAATCAGTCTCTACCTTGTATGGCAGTGTTTTAAAGGAGTATTTTTTTAATTGGAGCAAGTACAGTAAAAAAGCAGGTTGAATAAGCAGGAGTATTATGGGAAATGTATTACTGTACAATAAAGATACTAGGATCACTATTCTGGAGTCTCACTGTATTATGTGCATTAGAAATGCACAATGCAATAATAGTGTAATATTTATCATTTTAGTTGTGTGCACCTTTTGAACTATGATTTCCAGAATCTGTTTTTCAATTCTCTGTAGCAATGGACAAGGTAGTTTTCATGTGACTAAGGATGTACCTTGTACAGTTCAGACTGTGAAATGGCAAGATACTGCAAATCATGTATGTACATGCCTCTTCCTGGAGTACAGCCTTTTTCAAAGCAATGTTTTAAGGTCTTGGCCTCAGATGTTATGTCATATGTGGTAAAACTGGGGTGCCAGGGAACATTGTTAGCCTACTGTTAATCTCCAAAAGTATAAACATTTACCAATTCTGAGATGTTATTATGTGTTAATTAGTGTGGCAATATCCATGTCTTCTTTTTAACATGGGTGCAATCTGAAGACCTTCACGTGCATACTAGTTAGTACATCTCTGGATCATTTCATAGAGTCGATCCAGTACTACAAAGCAGAGAAGGCCACAGGGCCACTACTTGCATGCTCTTGGAGGACTTTTCCCATATAACCTTAGTGATGAGACAATTTTGATTCTTTCCCTGAAAGGCAATGAATGAAGCAGATCTTCTGTGGAATTCAGCTTTATTTCTGAGAGAAAATAGGAAATGTAAACCTATGTGGATTGAAAGAAGATAAAGAATAATGATCATGTCAGAGCTTTGAATGCTGTCCTGAACAGATTAATAAAATTAATTTGGACTTCGTATGAGCCAGGAGAAGAAGACAAATGTAAAGAAGAGCAGCATTGTCAAGATGCCCAGGCTATGTTGACGAGAAGTTCATCAGAGACTGTAGATTCAAATTTGAAGTATAGAAAACTGAAATTATCTCAGTCCTTCAAGAGTTGATTTGCCGTGTCTCCCTGTTATCTTAATCAAACTTGTTAGTTTCTCTATTGGAAATCTTTCCCTTCTTCAGCCTATTTTGAATTTCACGTTATTTTCTTCTGAGGTTCTGCCGTGCCCCCCTGTGTGCTATCTTACGTTTCATAGGCAGAGTTTCCCTTCATTAGGATGGCCAGGTGGTACAGTTTGTTCTTGGTATAGAAACACTGCAAGCAAGACTTCAGGTCTAAATCAGAATTTCCAAAGTGTGAGACTGTTTAGAAAGCCTGTTCAAATACACATGACTCAATCCAAGCAGACAGAAGAGGAATGTCTCGATGACGAGGGCACAAACAAACACTTGGAATACCTGGGTTCGAGATGATTCTTCCATCGCTGATGATTTCTGCAATTTTGGGCAAGAGCCTTGCAGCCACATCCAGAAAAACCCATAGTCACCTGAAGCAGGAATTAAGCATTATTCAGATATCAAAACAGGGAGAGTGATTACCTAGGTTTTCAATAGCAAAGTCCTTTTACGTTATTTCATAAAAGAAAGCACCATGACCTTATCTTCTGTTGTCCACATTTAGCAACAACAGCGAAAGAGAAGGGATGGTATGCACAGACAACATGCCTGCTGGAGAGCAGAGTGTGACGTGCTGGTCCCTGCATCCCAGTCGCTCAGCACGCCCACAGTAACCCGTTCAGCAGCTCAGCTGCTTGGGTACGTCCCTCGTCCCGCCACGCGTGTGCAGCGTCTGTGGGCCTCACTCAGCTCCACTTTTGAGCTCCCCTCCCAAGCTCTCTGTGAAGAAGCTCAGTGCTGTTTAACTCAAGTGCCTTTGTTGCTCTTGTTCTGAATCTATGTACCTCAGGTCCCCATCTGTGAAATGAGGTGGACATGAACACCCTCGCAGCAGCAGATGAGGATAACTGCATTCACGACTGCGAAGTGCTCAGGCAGAACAGAGCTGAGTGCTCTCTTGCATGGTGTCCAAGTGTCTTATGATCTTGAATGTACTTAAAAATAAAGCATATAAACAAAACAAAATAGCTTTGACTTATTACTTAGTCAAGCCCACAGAATAAAAAGACTGCACAATCTCCTCAACCAGCTGAGCCCAAATTACCTCGGTGGGCATCGGCAGCGTCCGAGGTGGCTGCCTCCTGCCTTGGCTCGATCCGTGTTCATTGCTTTCTCTGTACCGTAGGCTCCCTGCAGAAGGACTGAGCTGCATTCCAGGTTCCCGTGGTCAGCGTGGTTGAGGAGAAGCAAAGGGACACAGACGCAGCTACCGGGACCGGCGTTTGTCTCTTAGCCAGTGGAATGTAAAAGCGGGGATAGCCACTTGTGCTTGTGAGGACCTGCAGAACAGGCAAAGTTGGATTGTGTTGCAAACCTTACTGGTGGGAGTCGGAATTTCCCAGTATGATGTGGGAGATGAGACGGGTGTGATAATTGTACAAGAGTATCTAATGCATCACGTTTTACTTGTTGGATTGTTAGTATCATCAGATTGCAAAATACCAAGATTGCTTAAATTTTCTCCTGCTTTTCAGGAAAATGCATGGCTGCTCCAAGACCTCGTTGGTGTTCACAGAGCGTGCTGAAGAGTCTAGCACGCGGATATTCTCACTGATGTTTGTGGGCTCAGGTTGTACCATTTTGAGCTTTTGACTAACTAGAGTTATCCCAATACAGTTACAACACAGTGATGGTTTAATATGTGATGCCCTTTACAATTATAGATCTGTTATATTGCACAGTAAGCTCAAGGGGTTGGAAAAGATGCAGCGAGGCAACATTCTGCATTGCTGTTTAACAAAGGTGTGCAAGTGTTACTGGATGTAGGATACTTGTGACATACACCGTCTCCATTTGAGATCTCAGCTTAAAAATTCGATGACTTTTTTAAAAATCCTTATCTGTGATCTGGATGCTGCCTTTTTTGTTAGTATTGCTCATCCTTGTCTGTGTTTGGGAGCAGAAGTCAGCACAAAAACACCAGGTCTCTTATGCAGTCACCTGGGGTTCTGGTTGTTCAGTTCTCAGACCACCATATGATTTTTGAAACTGAAATGCCTTCAAATAATTAACTTTGCTGCAAGAAAAACAGTGCTTGCAGCCTCAGGCTTGTAGCTGTGAACAGCTACTTTTGGGAAGCTAGTTTTGCAGTGAAGGAAATTTTGCCTTTGTAGGAAAAAGGTAAATGCTGTTTGTGAGAGACAAGACTTTGGATTTCTCAAGCAAGAGCTATCATCAGCAGATGATAGGTGTAAAACAAAATCAAAATCATCTAAGCAGCCATACCGCCAGTCCCAACAAAGCCCAATATTAGCTGATTTATCCTTGGTCATGCTCAACCACGAGTCAGCTGGCAGCTGAACACTTCCTGTTGGCCAGCCCCAGTACAGGGGAAGGTATGAGGCGGGGATTTAGTTCCTCAGTCAAGTCTCAAGATTTTATCTTGCTGAAGTAAACACCTGTGTTATAAGAGTTGTCATGTACATCACAGTGATGGTAATAAATTATATCGATGTAGTAGGACTTTCACCTACTCTAGATTTGTCTTCTTGACTTCCCTGTGTGAGGGAACCTTGAAATAAATGATTTCCACTCTGGCAAGCATCTGGTTGAAAACAAAAGTGAAACCAGTGAGTGAAACAGTTAAACTCCTGGCGTTTTAGGAGAGAGGGAAGTAGTAAATAATGTTGCCTCAGAGCAATTTCACCCTTGTCATCCCTTCTGCCCTTACAGTTTGCTGTCACTAGTCACTGTGAGCCAGACTGTGCACGTCTGAGAATACTTCAGGTGGAGCCAGTGGGGCTGCTCATGTGAGTAATTTGCAATGCACGCAGACTGGGCCGGCAGGACTGGCGCAATTAGACTCATTTCGGCTTTAAATTCTCTGGGAAGGGACTTAAGCATCTTGTCAGTAAAACGCTGGGTGCCATTCTGGTGCTGTGCTTTTTTGTGGCCTTTCTACAGCTCCTCATTTTCTCTCACCTTTTTCTTCACCCCCCTACCCACTGCAAGCATTAGAGTAGCAGCAGCTCTGACAAGGGATGCTAATGTGCCTCTGAGGGACCCACTTAGTGACGTGGCTTTGGCTCCCGAAGTTCCTTCTGCATCAAGTCTCCTCGCTGCTAGCAGGCTTGGAAAGGGACAGCCCGCTCGCAAAGGCAGGGAAAAAGTTGCATCAGGGGCTGGCGGCAACAGGAGAGTCTGGTTGTGCCGGTGAGTCAGCCCTACCACATGCTCCCTTGGCTTATTCCAGCCACATGCAAGCTTGTGCAGGCAGGGAAAATTCCTAGCTTTGCTTGATTTTGTGAGAGGAAAGGACCTGCTTTGCTGCTACTGTAGGCTCGGTTTGCTCAGAATAAAATCTCATGAAGGATAATCACTAAAATACTGAGATGAAATGCTTCTGTTTAATCCCTGACACATCTTGCTCTTTTCACTGAGGGAAAAGTAGTAATTTATGGTTTCTTTTTTTTTTTTTTTTTTTTTCAGATTTAATTACCAGCTTTGATGTGTCTATAGTGGGCAGCGAATACAAAGTCTTCTGCCTGTACTGCTACCTATACGCTCGCGTATAAATAGCACTTTTGTTTCATGGGCTGAGACAATGGCTGAAGAGACATACCAATAGTGCAGCAGCGACTCCTTTGTATCGGGTCTAATATGCCTGCAGTCAGAAAAATACCGCGTATGCTTTGGCTTTGGGCTGGAGCTCACTCTGTGCAGAGGCTTAGCTCCCCATCAACCCTGCTGAGCCCTCAGCCAGGGCTTCCACATTGCCCTCGGAGAGGTACAGGAACCAGGAGGCTTCTGCATTCTCTTCATGGGTAGAGGCACATAAATAATGCCTTTATGACTCAGGTATGTCTTGAAATATGCAACCTGACGGCAGACAATTCTCCTTTATTGTGCAGATACTTGTTCTGAACCACATGGCTGCTAAGTCATGAAATATTAATGGCCATGCAAATCTTCTCTTCTGTATCACAAGCTTTTCTGTGTTCCTGACCCCCTGACTTCCTTTAATCATCTCCTGGGTGTGTGGTCTGTTACTATTCTGAGATATCTTGTGAACAGGGGCAAAGTAATTACTTGATCCCTGCCTGCTGCAAGAGTCTTTTTGAAAAGAAAGTGGATAACTTGGGAGAGACGCTTCGTCCTTGCATTGAAATCAATCCCACCTGCTTGCTTCACAAGGTTTCTCTTTTGGGGGCCTGAAAGCAGATCTGCTGTGTTTGGTGTTATTCTTATGACTTGGAAAACAGCATTCTTGGGTCTCCTATGACATCACCTGCTCCTCCATAGATTAAATACAATTTCTGATCAGATGTTTTCTCCTCTCCTCTGCTTCTCCTACTGATTTTGTTTAAGCCATCCTTATAAATAAGCTACAATTCCAACCAGAACTTTTGTTGTGATTCGTTATAGGCAGGCCCAAAGATCTTCCAACAGGCAGTGCCTATTCCTTCTAGGGTTATCTTGCCCTTCTCCCTAATAATTAGAGGCTGAATTAGTGCCTGAAACATGAAGTTTTTTTAAGAACCGTGGCATGTATTTTTGGCAGAAATCTCCTTTCCTTTCTCTACCTATTCTCTAACATCCAAAATACTAAAAATAATGATGTTACCATTGTGTGGAAGTATGCAAATGCTCCCTAGTTCCCTGACAGACATAGGAGAGGTCAGTGATATGGTGCCACGATGGTCTGACAACCAAAGGAGCAGCTGCTGTACGAGCACTACGGCTGGAGAGAGGGACGCAGTCATGGAAGAGTGTTTGCCACGCGGGAGCTATTTTAGTAAGTCAGCGTGGTGGTGAAAGTATAGACATGAGTCATTTTTAAAAGAGAGTTTGGAGTGACTGCCAAGAGCATGGTGTAGCACAAGGACAATAGTGACCGTACAGTTTAATACAAGGTTATTGAATATTGATCTGCACGTGGTTTCTGATTTCTGGAGCAATTTTGCCCAAGTGCAGGTCAGCAATGCAGTGCCCAAACCGGTGCCTTTTGAAATGGCAGTTTCATAAAGACAGGGAGGTGGGGGAGGCAAGGGAAGGTTAAAACAGGCGTTATGAAAGCAGAGGAAGAGGGACTAGAAAACTTCAGGTGCCCGACTAGAAAACTTCAGGTTCCACTTCGGGGTGGAACAGAAGAACCTTTCTCAGCCTCTGCCATTCAGTTGTCATTCAGTGTGTACCATTTCTGAGAGCTGGGTGTCAACCCGGGAGGAATCCACACCCTGACTTTTAAAGGTACAACGATATCTACAGCCAGAGCAGAAAAGCCAGTACGTCCCTCCCGGCCCTTCTGCAGCTTGTGGTGTCTCACAAGTCTCACGTTGTGGTGCCTCACCACGTCGGATGGCTTGTACGTGTCCAAACAGTGGTAACGAGTCCAGCTGCAGGTGCGGCCCTCCCTTGGCTTGCAAAGATGACAATTGCTAACTCTGGTTTTGGAAAGAGCTGAGCTCTGGCCAGCTGCAAGGAGCAGTGAGTAATCCTCATCTACCTGGCTTTGTAACCCAGCTGTGAGTCAGCATAACGAGCAACACCAAAAGCACCGGCCTGCCCGTCTTGTGCTTTCTTCGCCTGAGACTCCGAGACAGCCTGCAGTCTTGGTGTGCCTCAGTGCCAAGGTTTAGGCAGAGGAGACCCTGGGACAGCAGTTTTAAAGCACACCTTGCTGATGGGTGGAACAGTTTTGTAGTATGTTTGAATGTACAAATGCTCAGTGCAAGTAATTAGGAAGCTTTCCATGATTTCCCTTCTGTGTACTTGGCGTTTTCCTCCACAGCTGCGGTGCGGATGTCTATCAGAACACCCCTCGTCACCCTGCCTACCCCTCACCACCAGGCCCCAGCTGCAGGTCCCTCTCTCCTTTCCTCTCGCGTGCGATCCCGGCGAGCTGGAGCCGGCGGGGCTGGTGCCGGCAGCCAGGCCGGGGGCTGCCTGCGGGGAGGCTGTGGCCCCGCGCTGCTGGGCCCAGCCCCTCCGCCCTCCCCGGGCCCGGGCTGCGAGGCGGCACCCAGCTCGTCCCACCACCACCTCAGGGGCCGCGCTGCCACCTCCGCCCCCGTGGGCACGGTGTCCCCGATGTCCCCGCTTGGCTTTAAGCTCCGCCCGTGGCACCAGCACATCGGGGTTATGAACGCGGTGTGCCTCTGGTTTGAGCGCCAGTCGTGGGCTGGGTTGGCAGCATGCGGAGAACTGCGCTGCTGCGTGCTTCCAGCAGCTTCCCGCGCGTGGCACTCCACCCAGAGAGAAGGCACTCGATTTGGACGTGAAGAGCAGGAAAGTGAAGGCTAATAATGGAAGTTTATAAATGCAGCTGACATCTAACACCTCGTGTCTTTCTTGCCATCCTTCATTTACTCTCCTTGCTCTCCCTCCTTGTCTTAATTCTCTGTTGTTTCCCCCTGTGAGCGTAGTGCTGCTGAGAGTAGCTGGGTAGTGAAGTTTGATCCGTTTATACACCTACGGTCATGGCACGGGCTGCTGCTCTAACCCTGCACGTGAGGTGATCCATGAAGCCTCCACAGCGAGCTGTGCTTTCATCAGCTATGGGCTGTACTGGAAATAGTTTCAGGTGTTAAGAACTTTGAGCTCTTATAGCTCACAGCTATTAAAAAAATACAGACAAAAACCTCTTACCTTTAAGAGTTTTCAGTGGAGACCCATCCACATAACAGGTGAGACGCCTGACCCTAGTCCTGGTCTGGGCTTCTCGGCTAGCTTTTCTCCCTTGTCAGCTGCAGGACATGGGCACCTCTAAGGGCAGCTCATCCTAGACCAGGAAAAATGTCCAAGACAGCTGGGAGGAATCACTCTCCTCCCTTTTCTGTTACCTGCCCAGGCTCCCCATGTGGTCAGCTTGGCTGGACACAAGCCCTTGAGACAGCAAAATCTGTGTGAGAGGAACATGCCTCATGCTGGGCCTTGCGCAAAGCCCATGGAAGGCAAGGTAGACGTGGCAGACAACGAGGTCCTCGTCCTGTGCCATAGCCTTAAAACGAGACCATCCCTCCTCATCTGTGTCAGAAACTTCTCTGCCCCTTCTGCCTCTGCTTTAATGAACAGAAGTCTGGAAGATAAAAAACCATGTGCACACAAAGCTAGCTGGTTTGCACTGAAACCTCCTGTATGTGTGAGGCTGACCTCCCCCTGATGCTCGCTGCCCTTCAGAGCCCTGCGGGTTTCCTATCTCATGAGAACAGGGGGAACTCCTGTGCCCCAAAATCCTCATAAAAAAGCACTTGCTCAGAGGTAGCAGGAGGCAAAACAGCGCGAGTTGTGCAGCTGAACTCATATTAGTGGAATTATTTCAAGCAGTCTGTACATTCCTTATAATTTATTATTAGCAGTATAAGAGGGAGAAAAATAACTCATTAAACAATCAGCAAGGCATTCATAAGACATTATGGTGATCAAGTCTCAGGGAAACACATGAGGCTTCACAAATATATTAAGTTTTATCTACCCAGTTAAGTCATTTTACATAGGAAAGTGAAACTTAATCCAACCAATCTGTCTCTGTAGCTGCTGCTCAAGGGGAAACAAATTCAGATCCACCATAATCTGAGTAATAGGTTCAACACCAGCTCCCTCTTATCAGAGGGAAAAGAGCAGTCTCATCTCATAGTTTCTGCAGGCTGCCCCATGCTTATCTACTCCCTGGTGGCCGTGCACCAGAGCAGAGCAGTTCGTGGAGCCCCCCTTCCAGGGGCTGCAAAGCCAAATGCGTCACCGTGATAACCCTCTCCCTTCCTCCCCGCTGCAGGAGCTTTGCTGCCGCTTGCTTTCCCGCGTGGGAGTTGCCCATACCCAGACTTGTGAAAAACATTTGAAAAGGTGGCACTTTTCCCTTAGCACAAAGCTGTGTCCTTCCTCTAGTCAGCAACGAAGCAGTAAGATGCTGCTGTCAAACTTGCCCCTTGGAAACCATCTCTCCAAAATCAGACGTCTGGTATGCTTGCCTCCTAACTGTGCTACTACGTAGTGGGATGTTTGGGTGTTTTTTAGAAGCCAAAGCTCAGCAACATTTTCACTTCTTAACCCCATACTTTGCTTTCTGAACCTCTACTGTTTGCTTGTGCCACGCAGTGACGATCCTGTACGGGAAATAACTTGAGAACATCATAAAGACATTTCTGGGAGCAGTGAAACCTTCAAAGGAAAATTCTTGGGAGGCTGGAAATACAGTGGGAGGGAAAATATAATCTTTCTCTCGTATCAGATGAACTTCTGCCTTCCTTGAAATTCCTGTGAATTTCAAAGCCTTTGATGGTCATGAAACATCAGAGGAGCCTTTATGCTAAGCAAAACCTATGTGAAAGAAGCACCGCTTCTGATCCCACCAGTAGCTGCTATGCACCCCGTTCCTCCTCCTCGTGTTTGTCATCCTCTCGGCCGGTGCAGTCACACTGCGTTTGTTCTGGTGGTCATGGCTCTGCCCTCACCGTGCTGTGCAGGGCGACGCTGGAGCACGGCCCATCGTAGGACTTGCCCACAGGGCCAGTGGGCCACCCTGGCTGCTCTCCTGCAGGTCTGAAATAGTCGATGTGCGATCGCTGTGGTAGCGTTGTCAGTTGACACTTAGCTCATTGCTCACAAATGTGGCTTATTTGTGCTTGACCCTCCCATCCAACCAATTCACATCCAGGCGCATCTGACCCATGGTGTCTGAGAGCATATGCAGGAGCCCTCCACGCTTCCTCTGGTCCTCCACCACGTTTGTTGCCTCCTGTTCCCCAGGATTCACAGAATCACAGAATCGTTCAGGTTGGAAGAGACCTCCAAGATCACCTAGTCCAACCTCTGACCTAACTCTAACAAGGCCCACACTAAACCATATCTCTAAGCTCAACATCTAAACGTCTTTTAAAGACCTCCAGGGATGATTCCTATCCTGATTTATTTTCCTCTGCCCCTCCTGCTGCTGCTTTGCACCATGTTGCCTCCTGACAGCTAGTTTGCCTTCTGCCTTGCTCTGGCATGCTTCCTGCCTGCATACATAGTTTTTCTCTCCAACAGGTAGCTGCGTTTTCCTTAAGCAAGCTGAAGAAGAATCGGACTGTGTTTGGAGCAATGCAGTGTGTTCCACGGAGGGCGAAGCTTGCTCTTTCTGCTGGAGCAGTGTTCAGAAGGGAATTCCTCTGGATGTGAATGGAGAGTAGTATTTGAACATGTGATTGACACAAAGTGCACTGACAGGGACTTTCTGCAGGGATGAGCTGAACTATGCAGCAGGGCAAGCTGAACCATTTTTTAAGCTCACTTGGCTGAGCTGTTACCTTTGCACAAGGGTGGTTAGGGCCGGGCAGGCGTGGTGCACAGCTGTATGGCGATGTGGGCAGGGAGGTGAAGCAGGCTCCAAGACCTTAATGACTCTTTGCTAGATATACCACAGAAAGATCACGATATGAGTGGAGTCATATGGACCCGGGTCAGGATACAAATTCGTAGCAGTGAGGTGGAAGGCTGTAAAATAACGAAACAGCATTGTCCAGTTCTTCACACTGCTAATGAGACGTGACTCAGTAATACTGGTCTTCACTGCCAAACACAAATGTAAGCACAGCTCCACTTGCAGCGGAGGAACGCACAGTATCAGCCCAAATCACTCCCACCCCTGCAGTGGTTTTTGCCTGAACGAAATTTGAAACGTGATGCATTGGTCTCAACCCAGAGGATAGAAACAGTGCAGCTGCCTAACATTGGTGCAGGTACAGCAGCAGTTACCTTCACATCATGCTGCCTGTTACTGGAAGTTTTACTAAATGAGATTTTTTTTCTAAAGAATGCAATGTAAGTGTTCAGTATCTGAGGCAAGAATGGCGAGGGGAGAGGAAGGGAAATTATGCTGAGATCCAGCAGGATGACAGGGAAGACAAATCCTCCGGAAGAAAGCAAGTAATTCAGAAAAGCTTTATTGTAAGTGAAGAAATGAAGACCTGTAGGTTCACTAGAAAGGCTCCAAGTGATCTGGTCTGAACGTAAGGCAGAGGAGGCATTTGCAGCAATAAGCAGCAAGGCAAGGAGGAAAAAACAACACAATAAAGTGCCAAAGTCCTATACCTGATTTAAGCCCATCTTCTGTCTTTTTCAGAAAAGAGGAATCCAAGCTGAGCAAAGCTAAGAGAAAGGAAAATTAACTACAGAAGGAAAAATGTCAGTCACCTCCCCCCTGTGAATTTTGCAAGACCTAACAGTTGAAGAGGTAACAGTAGATAACCAGAAGACATGAGTCTGAGAAGCTTTTGTGAGAACCGGTGGGGCTGTTGAGTGGCCAGGGCAGCAAAGCAGAATCCTTGAAGGAAAGGTCTTCTAAAGAAGCTGAATGATTTGGGGACCTTGGTCTTCACTGCAGACTAAGACAGAGAGAGACGCCATCCCAAGCTGCTACCCTCAAGCAGTTAAAATTGAGGAACTGTCGGGCTTGAGGTAACACCCCCCTCCCTACAGAGAGGTTCGTTGCCTTTTCACAAAAGTCTCTCATGGGGTTTCTCATTATTTCCTGAATCGCAAGAAGAGATTTATTGTCTGGTCTCTGTGATAGTTTTTAGCTGTTTTGGAACAGAGATGTAAGTAAAACTACGTGTACTTGGTGGATCTCTACATGGAGACATACAGGCTTCCCACCTGCTGCAAAGCTCTCGGACACTTCCTTTGGAAAGAAAAATGAAGCCCTTTTTTTAGTCTAATGTAGTAATTTTCCTTCTTGTGACATACAAAGAAAGGAGTTTCAAAAGTGGTTGGAACTAACCTTCCTTGGTACCCACTGAAACTGGTGGTAAACATCACGGGACTTCGGTGTGGTAGAGTTAAAGCTCAGCTGCTGCTGAAAGAGCTGGTGGAAAATCGCACCCATCTTCCACTGGGTTTTAAGGGGTTTTGTTCCTTGCTGGAACAAACATACATGTTTTCAAATATTCCTATGGGAAAGAGATGGGTATTGACAAAGCCAAGTTTTTTTGATTTTCACCTTTTTCTGTCCAGATGTAACACTCTGTCTTGGACCTCTCTCCCCGGGAAATGTCATGTGCAGAAAGCCACAGGGGTATGTTTCAGCTTCTGCTTCAGCATTCAGGTCAGATGAACGCAGGCAACGTCTCTCCTCCCTCCTCCACCAAACAAAATTTGATCAGAAATATTCCGGCTGTTTCTAGTGCAGCCAGAAAACAGCAGAGGAGGGAAAAACCCTCCCTTCACTGAAAACTTCAGTGCCTTCACATCAGCCAGCACAAAGCCTGGTTCCAGCCCTAGACTTCAAGGCAAAGGCCAAAACTAACAGGTGATACTGGGGGAAATGTGGGGGAAGATAGGCTGGTTGGGTTTCACCTGTTTTTAATATCCATGTGTAATGTTCTTCATATATGTACTTCCTAATCCCATAGTAAACAGCCATAATTTTCCCATTTCACAAAGTTAAATGCCCATATGCCCACTTGCACACACAGAAAAATTGATCCAGGTGCAGGTGGGATTCAGAAAGCCTGTGGAGGTTAGAAAGGTCACTTTCAAGAGTGAGGAGAGATTGAGGGTGTTGCTGTTAATCGAAGAAGGGATATTTAACATCTTTCTGACAATAAACAAGGTAAATAACATTAGTCCTGCCAGCCTGGAGGTGCTGTTAAGATATTTCTTGTGCTTTATGTAAACATATCCACTGCAGTGTCCTCTGATGTCCCGGCTGGGTTGTGCAGGGGTGAGCAGTGCGGAATTTCCGCCCGTGCTAGGGACCAGCACACCGCTGCACACCTTGCCTTTTCCCGCTCCTGCTGCCCGTGAAGCCAGCTGAAATGGCTGTAGGCACTCAGCCCTTCCTCGGCCCCCTCCCTGACTCTGCCTGTGGTTTTGAGCAAGCTCAGGTTACCAGGGATCTCCAGATACGTCTCCCTCCCTGCTGTCCCGTAAAATCAACAAACATTCCCCCCTTCCCCACCGCCTCTTCCCTTCCCTGAATGCTTAAAGATCTGGGAACTCAGCTCTGCTGGTGGGACTTCAAAAAGCCCAGGCAGGAGTGCCAGGTTCAGGCCAAACAGCTGCTGTGTACTGTCAAAGCTACACACTGCAATGATTTGTATAGCCCGTTGCTGAACCAGCTAGAGCCATTTGTTTAAAAAATAAAGAGACAGATAAATTCAGCTCTTCCCCTTCTCCTAGCAAGCTGATATCATGCACCTCTCTTAAAAATGGCTTGCTCCAGAATGCATTAGAGCTAAATTATCATTTATGTTTGTCACAGGGATTGCTAATGTGTAATGAGATTTTAGAGTTAATGTTTTGTACAAAGCACTTAGCGGAGCTGGGATGAAATTGGTTCAGGATTCTGAAGTGGTGTTTTAATTAAAGATATTTTCCAATCAGGGCCGAGCAAACGACTTGTCAGAAGATTTTGTACCCATCAGCCAATACACCAATGCAATCCTGGTGTCGCTTTCTGCTTCTGGGTTTTCTTCAGGGAATTAGAGGACTGAGCCTCTCTGAATCTTATGCAGAACAGCCTTTCTTAGCTGCAGCCCTTATAGGAGGACAAACGTGTACATGATGCTCTGAAACTTTCACTTGGACATCAATGGTCTGATTCATTGCAGCATGACACTAGCCTTATGCTGCTGTGATTTTGTTGAACCTGTGCAATATGGGCACGCACTGAAAGCAGTGGCAAGCCAGGTCTTGCAAGTCAAGTCCTGAGCTCTCGTCTGCTGCAGCCAGGTCCTGAGCTCTGACTGCGAGCTCGTCTTCACTCTCCCGCTCTGCCGTCAGGCATGGCAGCCAGGAAGGAGATGGGAAAATGGGCGACATCCTCATCATTTGCTTTGCCCATCCTACAGCCCTGAAAAGCCAAGCCAGGTAGAGCTGTTGAGGGATGCAGGGGAGATGCAGGGTGGGATGGTCCTGCCAGGAAGGGACAAGAGGGAGGAGCTGCCCTTCCCAGTGCTCCTCACACTTAACCCTCTTCACACGTCCCCTCCTGCCTCTCCAGCCATCAGAGCCGTGACCCAGGCCCCCACGCCCCCCCAGCTGTCTGGCCCAGGCCGGGCGCTTTTCCCCCGTCCGAGCTCCCTGGGCAAGCACGGGCACCTGCCCCACAGCCTGGGGCAGCCCCGTGGAGCCTGGCTCAGCCCCACGGGTGCCCAGCAGCTCTGCTGGAGAGCCAGCTGGCATGGGGGTGCAGCTGTGACACTAATTTAGATGATAAGGCTGAGACACAGCAAACCACCCTGGATTTGTAGAGCTCCATGCTTGGTTTTGCAGTGTTTCTGACAAAACCCCCTGTAGAGCTGAGTAGTTGTGAACCTTTCAGTAGTATGTGCTGCATCCTGCTTGCTATGATGATAGATACAAATCCTTCTTTATGTGCCCGTGATTTCAAATACATGTTTGTTGCTTTGTTTCAGGAAGAGCAAGGGGGGAACTTTCATTTTATAGACAGTCTTGCTGTTATAATACATGTGCATGAGTTTCTTCTGTTTTTCTTTTGCAGGTTTGCCCATCTACATGTCCCATGACTGTTTTTTGGAAACAGAGGAACAGTAGGTAGGGATTGCAGTGACTTAAAGAGTAACTTGTATCATAATTTGTTCATTTGGTGAACTTTCTCACTCAGTAGGGAAATTGACCTGAGCTGTGCAAAAGGATGTTGCTGACTAGAATAGAGAGGTGAAGGTGAATCTTGCAGAAATAAATCTCACATATTTACACCTCTGCTATGTGGTGGATGCATGAATATGCTGGATATTGTAACATTTTCTTTGCGTTTATCCATAAACTTTGTCTGACATCACGGAGTCTCAGGAAATTACAAGGACAAAAGGAGACCAACCTGCCTGTTCAGGTCTGCCCCCAGTGAAACAGCATCCTACTCTACAAAACATAGTACACACCACAACTTTGTTGTACATCTCTTGTCCAGCTGTGCGGGTGCTTTATCCACAAGAGCACTGACACACCACTTGATGAGTGTTGTTTAAGAGGAGCAAGGTACAAACACGCATGGGATATCTTTTGCTGCCAAACCCAAATGTTCCAAAATCATGAGTCAGATCTTCCCATCCCTTACATTAGAAGACTAGCTGAAATAATGTTCATGAAAATGCCAAACAAATGTGGTGGTGTTCTTCTCTGCCATGCATTTTATTGGTTCTATGTTTTGAGCCCTCAGAAGTCACTCAGGTTAAATTTTAAGTCTTCTGTTCTCTATAGCCACAAGCGATAGAAAATTCTGCTGATGTTCCCATCCATTCAATTACAGGAGTCGGTTACAGAAACTGGGGAATTACAGTGAATTGTAAGAGAGGAACCTTCATGATGCTTCTGACACATTTCTGCCAAAGTGTGCTGATCTACCTTTCCAGAATTCAGAATTATGTGCATTAAATTCTGCATGAGGGATTGCTGGGCAGGAAGTGTTAGGAGACAAAGGAGAACTCGATTCTTTTCCACAGGGACAGTGCTAAAGCTTCTGGGTTTCCTGCTCGGTGCTGTCAGGGCACTGAACTAGTCGATATGTTTGTGTCTCTGTGGTCAGAGATCTGCCATCCATAGGGACCATGAACTAGAAAGGGAGAGGAGGTCTGGGTTGGTCGAGAGCCAGGACAGCCAGCCCTGGAGGGAATCCCCATCCTTGGTGTGATTAGCACCTGGGAGGAAAGAGGGCACAGCTGCCCACTGCCCTCACCAGTGTCCTGGTGGTTCCTGCGGTGTCAGAGGAGTAAAGGGTGAGAGATGTGACAGGAGAGGGGGCTGTGTGCAGGGACCGTGTTTACAGGCTGAGGAGAGGCTGAACGCGAGGATGGGCTCTGGGTACGTGTCTGCACATGATCTTGGAGATGTGACTCCTGAGGGGGCAGTCTGGGAGACTTCCCGCTGTGTGCACTTGAGGTGGCAGCAGGTCGGTGCGATCTTCTCGTGCCTGCAGGGGAAGGAGTGCTCTCTGCCCTGGCTTGTAGTTGGGGTGCGCTAACACGGCCCTTGGCAGCGATGCGTGACCTCTCGTGAGCAATATGTTCCTTACAGATTTACATTATGAAGCAAAAGCAAAAGGCCTGCAATTGTTTTAGCAGCACAGGACCAGTGAATCCTTCCTCCTGTCCCCAGCCCTCCACAGTTTTCTGGGTCTGCAGAAAAAAAGCATTGCTGTTTTTCTCTTCTGGTCTGCTTTTATGTGCTTTTGGTCCTACAGAAATACACGGGCCTTGGTTGGTAGGTCAGAGGGCTGTGCGGGGGCAGTGGGGCATGCTGTCTGGTAGAGCTATAGCCCTTCCTAAGCTGTGCCCAAAGCCACAGCCTCCAGGATAAGGTCTTCAGAAGTGGTTATCTGGGCCACCATGCTTGGAAGACCTGCTTAAGGTGAGTGTTTTAGGCACTTATTAAGGACTGAAACATGGTCTGAATTTTCAGTAGGAACCTGCTAGGACCTCAGCACTGCTTTAAATTAGGCTTTTCTTTACCTGCAGGGTCACCAGTACCATCCGTGCTGCTAGGTCATGGCTCTGCTGGACTGTCTGGGAAAGGAGGTTCAACCATGTGTCCTCTTCTGAGCTCCCATATTTCACAGTACCTCCATTCCCAAGGTTATCATGTCTACGTTTTTATCTCTGGTTCAAAGTCTTCATTTGCTGCTTGCTCCTATAAGGCGATTATTTTCCTCCTCTGCATTGGCTCTTTTGTTCCAGAAAGCCTTGGTAGCTTCAATTTGAGATTTTTATCTTTCAGCCCCAAGAGCCAGGGCTTTTGGACCCTCCAGGAGTCTGGCCTTGAAACCTGCTACATGTCGGGGTGCCAGAAATGTTCTGGAGGTGCAGCCACCAACTCCTCGGTGTCTCACTGATTTAGCGCATTTGGCTGTGCCCTTTGGCAGCCTTCACTCGGTGCTTTGACACCAGAGTTTTGACACTAAATGCCCTGTTTCCTGGGAGCATCAGTTAGATTCTTCTCTCACTGATACAAAACCTTTTATTCTGTAAAGTGGTGCATTTTCTAAGCTTCTGTAGCAGGAGTCATCATGCTCCAGCCATGGATTCATGGGCAGAAGATGCCAGTGGGATGCCCTGGCTGCAACAGCTGCTCATACCCGTGTGTCTGCTCAGAACGTACAGATGGAAAATGCTGTTTTTTTCCCCCCATTGATCACTGTCCAAAGCATCTGAGGCTCCAACAGACGAGCCAGAAGGGAGCAAAGCTGCCATTCCCACAACTTTGGTACTTTCTATCACATCTTAATTTCTTCAGAAGTTGCAACGCTGCACTGCAGGCTCGGAGCTGTGGCCTTGCTGGCCCCTCACCAGAGGCCTGCTCTGGCTAGGGGTGCCTGCACGGACTTGCGTGCCTCAGATGTAGGCACAGACAGGTTCCTCCAAGCCTAGGGGTCCATTCATCCTCAGCTGTGCCTTTTTTTATTTTTTTTTTCTTTCCCTGTTGCTGCTGCAGGTGGCTTGAGTATCTCGTGCAGCTCGTCTGTTTTAGGCAGATAAAGACATCTGTAACTGTCAATATCTAGCAGCCCTGTCCCTCTGCCATTTTTCTTTTGTTGTTTTACACAGACTTTTACAAGCGGCTTGCTCTCAAATTTCCGGTGGAATGAATCATGTCGGCAGAGCCTGTGAATCTGTTTCCCATTTGAAGGCGGGGGAAGGCTCCGTAGGTGCTGGGTCTTCTGAGGAGAACATAGTCACAATTAGGCTGAACAGCTACAGAAACCCACTTATGGGTGCCTTCCCTTGGAAATCACCCCCAAACCAGGCCCTGCCGGATGTGTCCCTGACAGGTCACTGAGGTGGGAAGGCCCCAGCGCTCTGCACAAACACGCACCATGGCACAGCGCTGGTGCCAAGGGCCTTCTCTTCACAACCCACCAGCTCACTGCTGCTCAGGTGGGGGGCCTGGCTGGCTGTGCGGCCAGGAGGGCTTGACGATGAGAAATGGTCTGTCGGTGGCAGCGGGCTGGTGGCAGCACGGACATGTTGTCTGCAGGAAGGGGAGAGGAGCGAGGGGAGGCAGGGCGGGAGGTGAGGACAGGGGGAGTGGAGGTCAGGGGAAGCGTGGGCTTGGAAGCGGGATCAGAATGTAATGCTGTTGCTCTGTGATTTCATTTTATTTTATTTTTTAAGTAAAAAGGCAGATAAAGCTGGCAGGTTCTAACACGGGCAAGTGTCCAGATGCTCCCTCCAACACGGGTAAGTTATCCGTGTCCGTTCTGCCACCCACACCCCACCACCACCGCTCATCAGGGCACCAGGGGAGTGCTGCACTGGCCTTCAGTCACTTGCTCCTCAGCTGCCAGGTCATGAGCAGAGGCTGCTATTTTTTGGGTCTTGGAGTAAACAGGAGAAGAATCAGTGGGCCTTTGCCTGGCTGCTGACCAAATCAAGGCCTCGCTTCAGTGTGGGAAGCTTCAGAGTGAGTTTTAAGTACTGAATATTTGTCACTGACTTTGCAGGCTCCATTGCTCTTACCCCTAATCTTCCTCACTTGCTCACAATGTGCATGCAGAGGCAGGGAGGGATGATAATGGACTTGCTGTTGTACTTGCTGTTCCCATAACAAACGGCAGGATCCTGACATAAATTGTTTGAACATGTAACACTGTTCTTACTTCTTAACGATAAGGGCTTAGGAACTGCCCTTTTCTAAAATGAAAGAAATGAACCAAATGTTATCTCTTTGTTTTAAAAAATGATCCCTGCGACTGCAACAACAAAAAGCCATTACAATGATCCTTAAAGGTCTAGCAAGCTTTTATGGGAGAGATTTTCCACTCACCAAGCCTGGCTTTGTTCCCACTTTCTCTCTATCTTTCCAGCCTGCGTGGCTCAAGCTTTCTGGGGCAGCTCGTGCTCCTAGGTACATCTGAGCTGAACAAGGAGGCCCTAGAGGATGTGTCAGAGGTCAGACCTGGAGGGAGAAGTAACTCCTTTGGATACTGTGTCTAAAGCCAAGTGCTCTAGATCTTGATCCAGTCCCAAGTGCATCCATCATCAATTATATATCTGTACTCAGTGTTTACACAGGTTTCTTGTTTATCATGAAATATTTACTTCGAGGCTCTGCATCTGCTGCTAAGCCCAACAGGAGTGTCTATCGCTTGTGCTGAGGAGATAAAATTCCACCATAACCTTTTGGTGCTATGGCACAGATCTATTAGGAGGCTAGTGCTGGGCTCATGTCAAGCCACGGTGAGCAGCCTGCTGCTCTTGCCTGGGTCAGTGAACACAGCAAGGGTACACGTAAATTTGAAAATTTCCAAGTAAAAATAAAAAAAAAACGCAAAGCATTTCTTTTATCATGTGTTTAATAGATTTATGTTTCTGGAGGTAGTAGGGAGAAATTAAAAAAATCAGTTCAAGTGGCATACACAGACACATGCCTGTGCACACACATGCCTTTGCACACACATATACACACATGTAGGTTCACACTGATATGTCTGAAGTAAAAAGATGTGATCATGAAGTTGCTTTACTGCCATCTTATGACATAACTCTAGCCCTTAGAGCTGGTTTTATGATCTCTGGAACAGAAGGAATGGAAATTTAACCCATTTGATTTCTGCATAACCATCCTGTCTTAAACATGCATATGTAGGTTAATGCACACACCCATTAACTCTCCCAGTGTCAACTGCTGTTAGTGTATCTGCTTAATGCCCTGCTGGGAAGGAGATGAATGGGCTCCTACAGATTCTATTTTGATGCAGCTTTTTTTTAGTTCAGCCCTGGAGGATGCAGATCCTAGATGGCTCTCCTGGAGCTGCGGGTGATTGTCTAAAGCACTCCATGGGCATACTCTCTCACCTTAAATTTCCAGTTTAATGATACCCTATGCAATTCTTAAGTATATTAAGTGAAAATAATGTCTTTCCCAAAGTCCATAAGCATAACTGCTCTCCATGTTGTAGGTGGGCAAAACAAGCCACTGAGTGCTTCATTGGTTTGGGCTGAGCCTCCCAGCAGGCCACCTGCAGGGGTGTGAATTGGCTCCTGCTTATAACAGCTGCCTGTCAGCCCTGTGCCCAACCCACCAGGCTGGGGCTGAAGCTGGGAGTGGGCGCGGGCAGACAAGAGGAGAGGAAGCTGCATGGAAGAGAAGAATGAGGCATGTGAAGGCAAAGTCCTCATCTGTCTCCAGAGGCCTTGTGACCACTAACTGAAAGGCTATGAATAAGAGCAGCATCCTTCAATGCATTCCTTATCAGGTACTTGGCACGGCTGCATCTTTGTGATGTGTCTCCCAGCGCAAGACTGCAGAGAGATGTTCAGCATTAGGATGCTGGGTGTAGTAGAAAGCAGGTGGATTTACTTAGCCCTTTGGGTGGAGAAAAGTGGGAGCATTTTTTATTGTCCAGGCAGGATTTAATGTATTATTTACTCTCTTCCTTTGGATGTATCACAAAGTTGGTCTATGCAAGGAGGAGCAGGGCAGGGAAGGAGGAGAGACAGAAAGAAAGGGCTATGGCCAGCAGCAGTGCAGACTTGAGGCACAGCTGAGTGATGAGTAGTGGGAGACGCTGAGCAGGCTCAGGCCATGCGCGAAGGCTGTGCTTCTTGGCTCTTCCTGACTGTGGAGAAAGACAAACTTTGAAAGGGCTGCAGCTGGAAGGGAGCATATTCCCTTCTTCTCCCACCTGTGCGTGAGCACCATGAAACTATGGGGTTGGTGCCATCTTCCAGAAGAAAGCTCCTGTTGGCAAGGGAGAGAAGTGGATTTTCCTTGGCCCCGTACTGAGTTGCTGAGGATGCCGCATTCCCACTGCTGAGATGGATAATCATGCAGGGACAGGGAGAAGGGTGGGAAGTCTGGCTGCCAGTAACCAGCTTCTGGAGCAGGTCCACTCTGTACTCAAGAAGCAAACTGGTTTCTGAGGTACCACCCATGGGTGGAGACCAGCTCTCGTGGGCTGGAAGCACTTCTAAAAGTAAGCAGCTTCTGCTGTGCTGGGGTGTTTCTGCTCCATATGATTCATTTTTGAGCTGCTATTGACAAAATACCCAAAATGAATATGAGCAGGCCGCTGGCTGAGGTGTGGTGCAGGGTTGTTCTGTACAGCTAGGGGTCTTTTGGTGGTGGAAGGGGACAGGAAGGGAGTGAGGTGCTGTGTCCTGGACCAGACCCTGCTCGTGTTCTGCAGTGGGGAGGAAGGAGGGCGGGGCTGCCCACCAGCCCTGCTTTGGATGCCTTCAGGGTCTCGGTGCAGGGCCACCTCTGGCACTCAGAACTGCTGTGGACCCAGCCCCTTGCAGCTCAGGGAGGCGAGGACCTGGGGACATCCATCTGTGCAGATGAGATGGCTTCTCGGTGTGCCTGGCTTGCATCCAAGTTCCTCAGAGCAGCTGCAGCAGGGTGGAGGATGTGGCTGTACTCGCATGGTGCTGGGCTGCTGCGCCTCTTGTCTACCATGCAAAGCCCGGTCTGTGCCTCCTGGCTGGCTGATTTTGGGGATGGCGTGGGAGGAGGGGAGCCCAGCAGGTCTGCCTGAGCGGGTGCATGACGCCTGCTCTGGACGTCTGGTGGGGAGCCTGCTGACACTTAGGAGAGAGGGCATTGTCCTCGTGCTCCTGCAGCACCCTGTGTCCATGCAGCTGCCCCATCTCCAGCCTGGGGAAGGCTGGATAAGCGTGCCTGGGCTGAGCTTGGCATCCAAACCAGGGGGCTGTGCTCCCAGGGCGCTGCCGTGTGCTCTCCTATGTTGTGGTCACTGCTGGGAAATGTGTGTGTCTTCCAGCAGGCATGGAGCAAGGTGATGCCAACCATCACATGACACTCGTCCTTCCTCTTCTCCCCAGAAGGAGCAGCCTGTACAGAGAGCCTGGGTTTCGTGTCCCACAGAAAGACGCGTGCACCCTTGAGGATGCACACTTAGAAGAGGCAAAACCAGAACCGTGTCTTTTGTGAGGAGCTGGAGAGGGGCAAAGTTTGAAGCAGCCCCTCTCTGGGGCTGGACTCAGTGACAGCTCTGTCACCATCCCTTTTGTGTGGCAGGTTTCTGGCTGCCCGTCTGTTCTGCAGGCAGTGAGCACAAACATGGGCCAGCTTTTATTTGGTTTGCATGGTGGATTTTGCTGATTTCTGAGGGTGGGAATGCCGCCTGCTCTGAGGCAGCTGCACCTCCCTGCCCCAGCTGCCACAGCTCAGCTTCGCCTCAAAACACATTCTTGTGCTGGGTGCAGTGCCGCTGCGCTCCCGGATGGAGATTGGCTTTTATCTGCCTCTGTCTGCATGGCATCTGCTTCCTTCTGCCTCTTTAATCCTCTGCATTTTCCATAACCTAAAATAAACCAGTAACAAATCTGGGATGCGACTCTCCAGCCAAGGGGACAGATCTGGGGCTGTGGCATTTTGTACCTACCGTGGTTTCTGCAGCAATCCTTTTTTTCTTTTTTTTTTTTTCCTTCATTACACAGAAGACTTCTGAGAAATTTATTCTTATGTCAGTAGCATTCAAAGGCAGAAAGAAAACCTGCCAAAGAGAGCCTTAAAAGTCGGACATATCATTCAGAGGAGAATTTTCACTAGAGTTATGCTGGAATTTTTCCAATAAATAAATTCTACAGACTTTTAAGGGAGAGCTTTTAGATTAATGGAAATATTACTTAAATTAAAATTCATCCCATTAAGCCATCAATTCCATTGTCATTGAAACATCATGTGCTTAATTTTAACGATGTGCACAAATAAAAAGGAAACAACACAAGAAAGCTATTTGGTTTATTGTGCCAAGAGCTGAGCAAGGGCTGCTGTGGAAAGTTAAATACAATCCAGAGTGGGCACAAGGCAGGATCAACAGAGACATTGTTAAAATGCACTTGCAGAAGATGTATTGCACCGTACTGAGTATGGAAATACTAAGAAACATGCTTGGGCTTGTATTTTCAATGAGCCATGGTGTGTGTGTTGTTTTTTTGTTGTTGTTTTTTTCTCCCAACTTTCAGTGGCTTCAGGAGGAGGCCTTTGGCAGCTTCCAGGCTTTCACTTTGTTTTCAGAGCCTGATGTTGAGGAGAACTGATCCCTGGCCCCAGCTGGGACATGTCCCAGCTTACTATTGTGCCAAGGAAGCAGTAGGCAGCTTGGAGGGGAGCTGCCAAACTCAAGCCATGTCTTGAGCTCTGCACGTACAAAATGAGCTCTCACAAGACCAGATTTCATGCCACCTGCATCAGGACCTTCATCCTCCAACTATGCCGGACAACCTGAGCGTCAGCACTCTGGGCGTTTCAGACTCTGCTTCCCATCTGCGGAGGGATGGGTGAATGAGCGAGGGGAAAAAGGTAACTGGCTTCAACTTCTGCCTTTTGGTATGATTCATGCTAGACTGGGATGGGGGAAGGAAGAAGAGAAGGATCCCACATTTTCCAGTGTGTCACTTGTCAGCAGGTCACAGGGCTCTTGCTTGGGATGGACGTGAGGTCAGCTGAGCTCCCACTTTGGTGGTTTTCCTCTTAAGCCACCAAGTGTGTGTCCTCTGGGAGTCACCCCAGGTGTAGGGTCCACTGCTCATGCCCTGGCAGATGGCAGGAGCAGTCCTGGGAGGAGATGGGTCCCCAGCAGACAGGAAGGACCGTGGCACCCTTGGACAGGGTGGGCCTTGGTAGCAGAGCAGTGGGGAGCAAAGAGGGATTTGGCTAGTCCGTGTGAGAACTGCCACATCACAGCCACAGTGCTGCACCCCCTAAGAGTCTGATCCAACTTCTTATGGCACCTTTTGTGCTGCAGTACAATGGGGGGCCTTGTGGCTGTTTCCCATTTCACCTTGGAGACCTTGGCCATCCTTCTGGCATCCAGGATCAGAGAGTGCTGAGGATTTACCCTGAATCCTCTCTGGAGGATGGGCAGGTGGGCTGCCAACCCAGGGGGCAGATTCCAGCATTTAAAGAGAAAAGCCCACAAAGTTCATGTCTGAGGTGTTTATGTGGGCTGAAAAAGGATTTTGAGGCAGCACGTAGATGTAGCTAACTGCAGAGAAGCTACTTGGTGACTCAGTTCATGCTTGAATTCACAGACTGAAGCAGGTTATTCAGTGGAGTAAACCAGCACAGAGGTTGAAAGGTGAGGGGGATCATTGCCCGTTGATATCTTCCACATCCATGTCAACACCAGCTCTCAGGATAGCGGCTCCAGTAACAGTGATCTAGGTGACAGCTACCTCCCACCTTTCAGAAGACAAACCAGCTGCTGTTACTGTGGACACACGAGCCACATTGCGGGAAATGCTCCACCCTGTGGGAAGGAGTGACCCGGTTTAGCTGGCTCCTGGGGCAGGTTCTCCTTTCTGCATTTGAGCTTTGCTGAAGGTGAAAGGGTCTTGGGGTGGGAGGGCCAATTCCCCGTTGAAGGCCACACGCTCTGCAAGGCCTGGCCTTAGCCACCACCAGTCCTGGGAAGAAGGTTTGACCTGAAGCTTGTTCCATCGTTGCTGACTTCTTGGTCTGTGCAGCAACTTGTTGGGAAAGGTACTGCGTCAGATTTCATGCCCCTGTGGGGCTTTGGAGGTGCTTTTTTGGAAGTGTAGAAATGACTCAATTTGAAGCTTGAGGTGGCTTTATGTGAACAGAAAACCCAAGCAGGTCACTAGTGCATCCCATGGTTTCTCATGCCCTCTTCTCAGGCTTTGCTATGCAAAATGAACAGTGCTTTTCTTGCTGAGACTAAGAAAACCTTCCAGGCCAAGTTCCAAGGTCAAGCCATCCATCTGGCCTTCTCCATCTATATGAATTAACTGTCTTCAGCACAAATTTGAAACAGTGCAAATGCATCGTTGTTAGAGCACGTTTTGAGAACAGCTTCAGGAGCACTGAACATATCGTTACTTGTAATGAGGCAGGGTTCCCAGGCATTTAACTGAACTTGCTATTTAGGCTCAGTTACTACAGTGGCTTCCCAGTTTCTCCTTTGTTTCCAGGTTACTACTTTGCCATAGAACAATTATTTATTTTTCACCAGCAGCACAAGATACATTTTGCTTGGTTTCCCTTGAGTGTTCCTTGCTTGTGGTCAATGAAAGAAAAGTTCAGTGAGTCTGACTGCTCCGTGTTGTCACAGCTTCTTCTTCATAGCTTGATCTCTCAGGCTCCTGAGGTAGGGATGGGCTTTCATTCGGGGCACTAGAGTTCATGACCAGTGGGTTTTGTTCCTTTTTTTTTTTTTTTTTTTCCTTTAGCAAAAGGCAAAAGGTCCTTCTCTGCATTCCTGCTGACTTGTTCCTGTTTTCATCTTTGCCTCTCGCTCCCCTTTGGTCCTCAGTCTTGGTTCAAAGGGACCTTAAACCAAGGTGACTCGTTCATACCTAGTGCAAGCCAGGGACAATTCACTCCTGGGGAAGGAATGGGCAGTTTGTACATTCCCATCATCACCAAGGGCTTCCTATGAAGGAAGATAGCTCAAAGTTTCTGGGGCTCCCTTCTCCCACAGTAAAATTAGTCTGTGGGCAGACTTACAATCGGCACATTTCTATTTATCTTGGCTGTGAGCCCTCCACAGCCTCCATTGTCTTCTTTGGGAAACCAGTCAATTGCTTTGCATGACTCTCTGCTTCCCTGCACTCAGATTGTCTGCTTTGCAGGACCCTGTATGCTCAGAGCAATCCAGATGTGAATTAAGTCCCTTCTTTTTTAGCATAATCTTTTTTCCACATGGCCCCACTTTTTTGGTTGCTGTTTGCCCACTAAAGGCCTGCTTATAGGCCTGTATTGGTACATGCAGACTGTTTCCCACCTCAGAATCGGGCATGACAATTCTTCCATGCCTCCTAGGGGCACTCTGAAGAAAAACACGTTGAGTTATCCTGACCTCTGATCTTTATGATTATTGTGTGTGATTGCTGCATGTAAACTGGACGGATGGATGTAGCAAGGCCATGTAGGATGTTCAGGTGGCCCTCCTAGCTGTGTGACAGCTCCTCATTAACAAATGCTCGGTGGTCACTTCGACCCGAGATTGGGGCAGAGCTCGCGTTTCCCTGATTCCCCAGGAAAGACTGTACCTCCTGAATGCAGGAAAATCTCTCCCAGGGGGCTGACTGTCCCATGGGGGAGCAGTCGGACTCCATCCAGTATATCTATGTAGCGGTCACTTGTAATCGTTGCTAATCCAATGAGAGTATTAAGAAGGCATGGAGTCCAGCATACATTTATTGGTCTGAGGGGATACCACTGACAGAGACAAAGCAAGGGACAGTATTTCCCAGAAATGAATGTTGACATTTATGGAAATATAGAGTGTACGTCCACATCTATTTTAAGTGTTTGCATGAGAGCTACCTGGGAAGTCTCTATTATGGGTAAATTTCCTAAAGGGTAATAAGTTTTTCTCTTAAGCTAATATTCTAAAGGGATAGATTAAATTAAAGGTTCATTTAAAAACTATTTTTTTTTTCTCCTGGAAGGTGAATAATACTTTTCACTTGTTATGATGGGCTACAGCAGTGCGTGTTTTATTTGCATATATAGTTTGGTTAGCTGGCATTACTTCAAATTCAATATTATTCATTTTTGGTGAGTAACGAACAATTTGGGTCCTGATCCTTTACATTAATCTCATAAATTAATCCCGCTGGGTAAAATCTTGTCCTCATTGATGTTGACAGCAAAACTGCCATGGATGTCACTTGGGCCAGGGTTTCACCTGCTACTCATATGCTTAAACGTACACCTGAGTCCCTGTTTTATTGACATGCTGTGTGCTGGGGCTCTCCTTGTGTTCAGCCAGCAACTCCTGTCCTCCAGTAGTGATGTGAAGAGCTCAGGAGACAGTCTGTTGAAAAATCAAAGTCCTATCGCAAATGTACTGAGCTGCTTTTCACCTTCCAGGAGCTGAACAGGTTAAAGGAGTGAAATCCAGGCTACCCACACCACTTGCACGTGGTGGTTACTCGGGGTCAGTGTTTCCCTGTGCAGTCAGGTAGGGATTGATTTTTTTCGTTTGTTTGTTTGTATAGGTCTATCTCTCAGCAACAGAGAGAAAGACATTATAAACATGGGAAAATCTGATGTGGAAAAGCTGGCGAGGGAAAATGTTCATTTTTTTTAGGACTAATATATATGCATGTATCTAATGAATGGTATATTGTATATCTCATAAAAACTGTATTAAAACCTATCAGGACTGTGAATTGAAATATGGGGCTATGGATGGATGATGTTTTCTGATAGAACAAATATCCTTCGTGGTTGGCTTGGGTTCATTTTATCTCTTTATTTTTCACTCTCCCTATTCAGTAGGGGGTTTCAGGTTTCCTACTCCCTGCAGAGGATCAGTCATTTTCTCCCTGTGGTATTCTCAGCAGAGCATCTTCATCCTGTGCATACTCACAATTGACTGGGTGCACTGAAGTGCTCTTATTCATTTTGTTTCCTGAAAAACTTAGCAGTAGAGAGGAAAATCAAAAAAGAGGGTCAACTAACTGGGCAGGTCCCTATAGGAAACTCAAGGACCTTGTTTTTGTTGAAATTGCTTGGTGCTTCACGAAGTTAATCTCTTCCACCTGATAAGTTAGCCAGATACAAGAGATCGTGGTTAGTTTCTACTGAAGGGAGATTTTTATTTTTATTTTTTAATGCAGGATAGGTTTATGTACAAAAACATACAAATCTGACCACAGGCAGAACCAAAGAGCAAGTGAGTAACTTTGCACCTAGCTTTCTGCAAACACTAACGTGTTTTTTTGTCTTTGCTGGGCATAAATTCCGTTTTTGTTTGCCTTTTTTATGGTGGTTGTTTTTTGTTTTCTTTTTTCCTTCCCTGGACTATCGCCACTGTGCTGCAGACACAAAGCAATAACCAGATAAGCTCTCTGCTTTACACCTGCATTTACGTGCCTGCATTTAGGATGGAGGCTGGGATGAGTCCTTCCCAAAGGTTGTGCGTGAAGGGCAGCGACTGCATCCGAGTGGCAGGAGTCTCTGTGCTCAGAGCAGAGATCGTCTTCCCTGCACCACCTGGCTACTCTGCAAATTAATCTTTGGACGCCTGAAGATGGGCACCCAGAAAATGAGGTACGGGCAGTGGCAGTGTGTGACAAATTTAGATTAGGAGTGATCTGTCACAGCCAGGGATGGTATCCACTTCTGAACTCACTGGCAAGAAATACTCATTGACATTAGTGGGAGCACAATGGGGGCCCAGCTTGCCCACAGTTACTATATTAAATGACCTGTAACTCAAAAGGTCTTGGATGAAATTTATTATTCTGCACCCAGCACATCAGTTGGCAGTGACATTTAGCTGAAGACAAACTCTGAAGAAGTGATAAGCTAGTGGAAAGCAGGCAAAAAAAAAAAAAAAGGTAAAAGAATAAATTAAATCTAGTTAATTTTATTAATGACTTGTAGTTTAAATAGCTGTGGGTAATTTTCTTCTGATTCTGCAGAAATAGCCCCCTTTTGCAGAAGGATTTGCAGATTCTACAGGATTTCCAAAACAAAACAAGTACTAGGAAGGTTTTATTATGGAAACTGTTTTCACTGTTCAGCAAAAAGAAATTCTTCCTATTTCTCGTCATTGATATGGGTCCTTCACCGCCATACCTTCCCAGTGGTCTGTTGCTCTGATGGTGGTGCTAGTGAAGAATATCTGACCCCCCCTTCTATCTCCAGGTATGTGTATGTGCTGACGCATGAAATGGCTTCTTCAAACACTCTTCTATTGCTTTTTCAGTTTGGGAATTAAAATGGAAAGCACTTTCACTCCTTAATATAGAAAGAAAAATGGAAATGTTATTTTAAAATATTTAAAGTGGTTAAAATAGCAATCAGCACAAAGAGAGTTTGGTCCATTTTTTAAAAGCAGTCCCCCAATGGCAGGTGAATTGCAGGCCTTTGCACTTGGATCCAGGCTCCCTTTGCATTTTGATGAGATTTCATGGTTCTTTCATTCATTTATGGTAATGAATCAAATTATGCTTTAAGAAAGTTAGAAATGAAGACAAGAGATGCTGCTTGTTTAAAAGTATTTTGCATAAATGCAGTGCCTTTTAATTTTGGGTAATGCCGGAGATTGATAATGTAGTCTAAAAGCAAATAAAACGCTGGCATATCCTCTGCAAGCTTTTCTCATGTTGATAAATATCCTTGCTGCCACAGATATGCGCATCTTTGTCCGGCTTTGTCCAGCTGTGTGCTGTAGTACAGAGCAATCCTTTTATTATTTGGGCAGATAAAAGTCCTGAATGTATAGGCCAGCTATTTATAATTCTTAGCAACCTGGTACAGATTTCTGAATGTTACATAAACATATGAGGACAAGGCAAAGAGATTTGGATAGTCTGATGATCAAAATCAATATGTATGGGAGCACTTCTTGTGCTGCATTTTGGTGTTTTTTTTTCTAGCCTGAATCTAGCTAATGTTTCAGAAGTGTATATAAGTCATAGCTAAGGTACTCCTTCATAACTGCAAATGGCAACCATGTAAGGACTGTACCAAAAATTTGACAAATGTTTCCTCCAAAAACGGTTATTTAGAAAAATCATGAATTATTTAACTTGTACAGTCAAAATATGCTGAAATTAGTATTTTCTCTCTGCTTTTTGGTGTTGTTTTGTTTGAAAGCCTACTTTTTGTGATACTCTTCCTTCTAATTTGGTTTGGCAAGCGTTTTACAGTACCCTTCAAAGAAATGGTGGCTAAAAGGAGACTGGGAGAGTAGTCAGGGTTGTGGGAGTGTTTTTGTTATTCGCTGGGCCTGTTGGTCATGAGGAATTGGGGCAACAAGGCAGATTTCCCTTCCCCGGTGCCCCTCTCCTCGCAGATGTTTTGCAAGTACAGGCAGATGTGTTTGAATCTGAACCTGAGGAACCTGTCCACCCCAGGTGAAGACATGGCCATTGACTTGGGCGCTGCTTTTGGTTGTTTGAACCCAAAAGCCTTGGGCCAGCTTTCCGGGGGGGACAGTGAGCCCACAGCTCCGCGGGCGCAGCAGTGGCACCCGGGTCCATAGGGGCCTCATGCTCCCCAAGCAGTGGTCTGGGGGGCACGCACCCTCTGAGCCCCCCCAGAATAACACAACCAGCCCATCCGTGGAGCTTGGGCGACCAACATGCAGGCACTGCTGGCAGGGCAGTGCTGCAGGGTCTTGAGGCCAGACAGCGACCTATTAACTAAGAAAAAGCTGAAGGTCTCGATGCCCTGCCGTGGCAGGGGGCTGGGGTGCACGTCCGTGGTTAAACAGCAAGTGCTGCTCGTGGTAGCCCGTAAATACAACACTCGGCATCTTGCACCCTCCTGGTAGGCCTAGATACTGGCAAGTTTTCACTCCGTCTTAATACTGTTATATCCATGGCTGAAACCATAATATTTATGCCGGGTAGTTTTTCAAGAGGCTTACTGGATGTGAAAACAAGTTCCTGGCTTTTCCCCTTTCATGGAAGTGAGCTGAAGGTCAGATTTACAATGTTTCAAGCTGCATTCTGTGCTCATTTACACAGCTGTAATCTTGAGTTATGCCACCGAGGACAAGGAATTGCTCCAGACTTACAGGGATATAGCTGACAGCAGAATTTAGCTCGGGGTTGCCAAAGCTCGATAGAGAAGGAGCTGTGAGGGTGGAATTTGGTGTTCTTGAAGTAGCTTGTGTGTGTTCAAGGAATGCAAGAGCCCCAAGATTTATTAGGAGTGTTGCAGAGCATTATTGAAATTAGGCTTAATTATCTGTGTAATTTGCTGGAACCAGCATTTTAGCATTTTTGATCAAGTATATGCCATTAATTTTAGAAAGAGATGTACCAGGCTGCTCTCAGAAACTGAAATAAAAAGATTAAAAAAGAAAGCCCGTAATTTCTAAGTGGTTTATTCCTAAAACTTTGAGAGTTGTCGGTGGTGGAGCCCCTCTCCCCCTTTCACAAACAAACAGTCTGTCTGCAGTTTATTCATATGGAAGAAAGTTCACATCATCCCAGAGGGTTATTCCAGCGTGCAGGGAAAGGAAACTTCTCCTCATTCCCAGGCTTGCCGAGCCCAGCCTTCCCTCTGCCTCCTGCCCTTGCTCCAGCCCCGCTGATGCCGCCTGGAGCGGTGCTGACCTTCCTCGCAGGCAGGCGCGGAAGCGGGGGGCTGCAAGCTGTCACCCGCCCAGCCCCTCGCGGGCTCCTGCTCACACCCGTGCCCTGTCCTCGCCATGCAGACAGCCTCCGCGGGTACCGCTCCCCGCGGGTGCACCAGCTTTTTCCGCGCCGTCTTCTTGCAGCCCCTGGTGAGGCGTAGCCTGCGGTCGCCTGAGCTCCCAGCGCAGGGGGTGGGCTGAAGAACAGCCACCGCGGTGCGGCAGGCCCGGCTTTTCTGCTGATTTCTGTGGAAACTTCAGACAAGACCCTTAGCCACTGTTTGTCATGTATTAAATAGCAATAACGGCGCTTTCCTCTTCCTAAAAAAGCGCTTGAATGTTACAGGCATTAATATGTATGAATAGTATGAAGCTTACTGCAACGTTGAGGGCTAGAGAAATACCACCACAGCCAGGTTATTAGCTGAGATCTTGCCAAACCTCTGCCCAAGCAAGCTTTTGTTTTTGGGACAGCTGCTGTGTGGCGGTTTGCTGTTTTCAGCACTTCTCCAGTTCAGATTTTCTCTTCCTTATTTTCCCTTATGCCTTCCCACCCCCTGCATCTGGCAGCACCAAGGTGGTCAGCACGTCATTTTGGGAGGCGAGAAGGAAATTGGGAGGGGGCTGCCATTACTGAGGTGTTCTGCACCCCAGCTCAGATGGCAGAGCAGCATCAGCTCAGGCTTTCCCAGTAAATGATTAACTTCTGTTTGAGAAGAGAGGAGCTGTGGTAAGAATGCAATTAATTATGCCAGCAGCCCAGCCAGGCCAGCAGTCAGCGGTGCTCTCACTTGTAGCTTCTGGCTCTGCAGGTCTGGTTTGAGAGTAACTAATTAAACGCAGGTGCAGGCTGGAAGACTTGTTGAATTAATGTACAGTGTCTTCTTTTCTGTGTTCCCAGGCATTTGTAGCTTGCAAGAAAGGAGCAAGCGCTTGATGCTACAAATAATAATAGAGTGCTGATGATGGAGGTAATTAATCCTTTATTATTCTAGTGTGATAGGCTGCTGCTAGGGCTGTCATCCAAGTACTTCTCATGCAAAAACGTGTCTCAAAGGTGAAAGAACAGGGAGTAGGTGAAAGGATGAATAACATTTTAATGGATTCTCTGGTGTTGTGGGCATAGATACATCTTCAGGTTTTTGGCAAGACTGTCAGGACCTGGTAGTTAAAACACAAGGCAGCATTCACTGCACTATGGTCTGGGCTCCATCTTTGACTCACTAAGGCCATTTTGGCAAGCAGCAGCTTAAAATGAAAATTCAGGCAGTTTCAAACAGCAAACAGACATGGAAGGGAAATGCAAGAACATAACTGTGGCTCTCTGCGGGCTTTCCTTGTGCTTTTACTACTTCCTGGGCATCCTCAGTCGGCCACTGTCATTAAGAGGCAGTGGCTTTGATGGACTTTACATTAATCCCAGCACTGTTTCTCCAGGCGATGCTGAAGCTGATGGTCCTGCCGTGTGGGTGACTGGCTTCAAGTGGAGGTAACGGGGCTGTCTAAGGGGCTGCAACAATAACAAATACTGTTTGGGGTTATTTGCTACTAATAGCAAATGCCATAAAATGCTGGGTTTTGTTGGTAGCTTTCTATTGCTCAGATAATGATCCTCCCTGGTTCAAATCAAATTCCAGGACTCGGATATCTTTTCTAGCTATAATTAAGGGAAAATCATGAAAATGATGGCCTTCTGCTTTACTTGTAATATCCTTTTGTCCCAGGCATAGGAGTTTTATGATTTTAAGAGATGGTAAGAAGGATGTAACTTCCTGTGGTAGAAACAATTTGGAGTACAAAGCATTAAGAAACTTCAGTCTTAACACGTAAGGAGAAAAAAAAAAAGTGTTTATTTTAAAGATAGTAGCGATTTTGTGCTCTTGTTATTTCATGATGAAAATGGTCCAAAGCTATTAGTAATGTTTATAGTGAGAAAATAATGCCGAGTCTAATAAATGGATTGGATAGGACAGACCATGTTTTATTCAGTGTGGGAACCAAACACTGCCATATTGTACAGATTTGCTGATCTGGAAGAATTGTACTTGCCTTACGGAATGCAGCTTGAAAGCTGAGCGCATGAAAATGACAGTTTTTTGTTCTGTAATGCAGAGAATTTTAAGACAGAAACATTATTTGGGGAGTTTTCTAAGGAATTCTGATCAACTTATGTAAGTTCAGGAAATCAGCAATAATTTATTATCCTGCCATATTTTCTGGTGGCTTTTGTTTTCCTTGCATCACAATTCTTAACTGAATAGAGGCAAATTGTGTTCAAGTATCTAGATGAGTGTTGCACAGTGCTGCAGATTTCAATGCTTACTCTGTGTTCGTGGAGTAGCTGAGGGCTGGTCTTAGGACGAGGAAGGTTTTCAATTCTTCTTTTTCTCTTTGCTGGTTACCTGTGACCCTGTGGGAAATTTTTGCATGGTGGAGTGTTTGCTCTCACTGGGTGTGTAAAAAATTTGAAAAAAATGCTATTTTATTGCTGTTTGTATTTTTACAATGGCAAGAATCCTCACCGACTCCCTCATGGCTGTGGATGCTGGTGGGACAGAGATTGGGAAGGGGTCGGTGAAGCCCTAAATTACTGCTCAGCACACAGCAAGTCTAGCTGCCGTGTGCGTGTGCATAACCATGTGCTGTGCTGGTAACAAGGACGATTTTGTTTTCTGAATGCCACGCCTCCAAAATTTCCAGGAAGCTGCTCTGTGCTGCTGACAGTCGCTACACAGGCGACTGCAGCAGTGAGACGGTTTTTGTTCACGTCTTCTTGTCTTCATTAATTTCCAGCGTGTCATTTCAGCTGCAAATGTGCAGTTACCGTTAATGTGTCCAAAACCATGGAGTCGGCTAGATGGCTATTTATGTCACAGTAAATATTTGATGAGGAGGTGTGTTATTTTTAGCCATAATAACAAGATGTTGTTGGGATTTATAGGCCTGAAATACTACATGTAACACATGACCATTTCTTACCTTTACTGTTTCCTGAGGGTTTTTTCCATTTTCCTTAGTAATTTGAACTGGAGAGGTGGTGATTCAGAGAATGTTGGTATGAACCGTTGCACACAAGCTCCATAGTAGGGGAAAACATCGAGCCTCAAATGCCAGGTCCCATGCTGATGGGAGACACTGCAGCCACTGAAGCAATAAACCCAGACAGGCTATACAAATATGTGAATGTACAAATGGATCTCAAAGCTGTGATTTTCATATTCCAGCAATCACTGCCATAGGAGTGCGTGACTGACAGCACAAAGGACTTAGATTTACTGTAGAGAGATGTAAATTGATAAGCCAGTAGACAGCCATCATTCTTCCTTTATTCTCTCTCTGTATCCCGTGTCTTTCTCTGCTGGCATAATCAAAGCTGACATAGTGCATGCTATACCAAGTTATATTTTTCGTAATTATAAGACAGTACATGAGATCTGAGGGTGTTATTCAAGAACTGGCACAAAGCTCACTGGAACACGGTTTTTCAGTGATCCTCTGATAATATTGTTTTTCTCATAGATTCTTGATACTCAGACTCTATGTCTATGCCTTTAAGCTTCTGGCTGCTTTAAGAAGGGATAAAGGAAGGAGTTTTGTTTTTTTTTTTTCTTTTTTTATGAAGAATTAAATGTTCAAAGTGTGAGACAGCTGAGGGTGGAGAGGAAGAAAACTACTGAGTCTGAAGCATTTTGCTGCACTGTATGTGTTTCTAAAGAAGGGCTTGTGCGAGCCTGACCTGGGGGGGCAGGTAGAAGTTGTCAACAAACTGGCACATAGAGATCATCTGGAAAGACCTAAAAGAGCAATATTCCTTCTCCTTAGGACTGACTGGTGGGGCACACCTCTGGTGTCCTATGAGGAGGAGAGGCCAAAGGGTCCTTTTGCACTGATCCATCTCATCAGGCTCAGCTGCCTCTGACTTGTAACTGTGAGGTTATTAGATCTACAGAGAAAGGACTGTAAGATACAACAGAGTTATTATGATGCAGTTAAGCTTGGAAATCTTTTCCTCAGGTCTGAAAATGTGTGGTAAAATCTGGACACTTATATTGCAACTCTTTGACCTCAAATGCATACACATTGAGATCCCATCTGAATTCAGTGGAACTTGGAAGGAAGCAAATAAATAAACCTTTCCTTGTTCTGGAGCTCCAGCAGGGAGATGCTGCAGACCTTCTGGACAAATCCCACAGCCATGTGTAATTTTTCATATACTTTCTCTTAGACATTCTCTAGTATTGAACTTATCAAAAGAGCAAAGAGACAGAAAAATGGCATTTGTATTTTTGACTTTAATTATGTTAGGTTGAAAAATAGTGGTGGAAACAGGATTACCTCACTAGATAAGGAAGAGATTTTTACTTTTCATCCAAACACTGTTGTCTCTTTCCTTGTCAGCTGCCCTCAGACTCATTTGCAATTCCAGGAACAAAATAAGAAATCTATTTCTATACTACATGGGCATCTACATGCAGGCTTTGTCTTCTCACTGGTGCATGGGGTCACCACGCAGACATGAAACCACATTTCTGTGCAGTACAGGTGCATGGGCTACAGTCCCATGACTGTAAAGACGGTAACTGGGATGAGCTGTCAACTTGGCATGTGAAATTTGGTAGTGCAGTCTCATATTTGGCCAGAATGCAGTTCAGGCTCTTCCTGCCTTTGCTAAAGCTGGGTTGCCCACTGCGCACTTGTTTCAGTCCCTCTACAAATATGGGCAAAACCTTCCTGCATGGCAGTGTGGGATAATTTGTTTATTGCTGTGAAGGATGCCGTAGAACCATTGGCAGATGCTTAAGCAGAACAAGAGCTTGTCCTTCATACAAAGACCCTGATAGTTGCCTTGACCTACAGCTTCCTATCTCCTTGCCTAACTGGATTCCCACAGACTACACCAGTGGCTTTGCTCACCAGGGTCCAGGCTCATGATCAAGGCTGTAAAGATATTGCTCCCTTTAAAATCTAAAATCTCAGAACCAAAGTCCCCCAAATACCATGCTTTGCCTCACCTACTCACACACACACACACAATGACCATGAAAAGGAAGGCAAGGCATTTCTATCCCTTTCATCTTCAAAACAGAGATCTTTTCACAGCCAGTAGCTCCTCTGCTTAAATATAGCTTAACAGGCAGATTCAAAGAGACAGAACTGATTAATCTGTATTTTTCTTTAAGCGATTAACTGAGGTGCCGGAATCAGGAGCCTGTTTGTGCTAAATCGCCTCTGTAGTTGATGGAGAAAGAGAAGCACTTCTGAGAGGAGATTTAGATCTTTGGTGCCCTTTGGAAGTGCCTGTTTCCTGATGCAGATGGTACCTGATTTCAGCATCTCAATTTTAAATGCTTCCAATTAAGCAGGGTGAACCTAGTGCTCTACAAAGGGTCAGGAGCTTGTGGAGGAGAAGTGAGGAAAGGTGCTGCTGGTTATGTGTGCCTGTTAAAAGGCAGCTCCTTGTGTTAGAGCAACTCATGGAATAACAAAAGAAGAAAGAATCCAAATACTTTTGGCTAGAACTAGTGAATAAAGCAGCATCTCACTAATAGCTTAAGTGAGAGTCGCTGTCTGAAATATTCTTCGAGATCAACCCTAGGTGACTGTCATCAGTCCTAGTGCTGTTTAAATCTTTCACCTGGATGCACTGATGTGTTATTGCTCCTGTCATTGGAGGACTTTTCACCAGAGACCGGGGGAATTATAGGGAAAAGAACAGGAATTTGTCTATAATTCTTGCAGTGTGCACATAACTCCAGAAGAGCTGCCCAAATGGACGCTGCCAAGTGATTTTGCATAGGTGACCAAAAAACTCGCTGGAATAGCTATGTTGACTTGCTATGAGAAGAGATTAGTTTCGATCAGAAAGAAAAACTGCAAAATCTTATACCAATTTTCTAGGCCATCCAATTCACAGGATGCTCATGCCAAAAATGTGTTTACGGGACTATTTTCTGAACAGGGTCATTATGTTTTCTTCAAGGTAATTCTTAAAGAAAGGGTTTATTTCTTCCCACTTCTTCTTGTCTGTTTCTCTGGCAGGAATAGACCTTGGGGAGCTTCTTAGGAGTGAAGTGTAAGAAAACCATCTTCTGGAATGTGTGCTGCGTGTTTGTTGCATATTCCTTCAGAATTTGCTTTTAAAATACATGTTGGTCACAAAAGAAATGTGAATGAGCCATTATACTCTGGTGTGTAATTATATAATCATAGAATTATATCATTACATAGAATTATATCATGGAATATCCTGAGTTGGAAGGGACCCATAAGGATCATTGAGTCCAACTCCTGGCTCCACACAGGTCTACCCAAAAATCAGAATTCAGACCACGTGTCTGAGAGCATTGTCCAAAGGCTTCTTAAACTCCGACAGGCTCGGTGCCGTGACTACGTCCCTGGGGAGCCTGTTCCAGTGCACGACCACCCTCTTGGTGAAGAACCTTTACCTGATATCCAACCTGAACCTCCCCTGTCACAGCTTGACTCCATTCCCTCGGGTCCTGTCGCTGTCACCAGAGAGCAGAGATCAGCGCCTGCCCCTCCGCTCCCCTCGTGAGGAAGCTGCAGGCCGCCATGAGGCCTCCCCTCAGTCTCCTCTTCTCTGGGCTGAACAAACCAAGGGACCTCAGCCGCTCCTCGTATGTCTTCCCCTCTAGGCCCTTCACCACCTTTGTAGCCCTTCTCTGGACGCTCTCCAATAGTTTCACGTCCTTTTTGTACTGTGGTGCCCAGAACTGCACACAGTACTCGAGGTGAGGCCGCACCAGCGCAGAGCAGACTGCGACAATCCCTTCCCTCGACTGGCTAGCAATGCCGTGCCTGATGCACCCCATTATGTATTTAGGACACATACTACATGCAGCTTTAAAAGAAATCTGTATGGAAACAAATTGCATTACATTTGCAATACCTGAATGTAGTCGAACAGCAGCATCTCAAGCCTTTCAAAACACTGAAGTCATTTAGACCATTTTCTGGAGTAATTATCTCCCAAGCCTCAGATTCCCCTTTCAAAGCCTTTGCCGTATAGGAGCTGTAGAGGTCTCAATACCTCTACAGTATAACAGACTGTGGCTTGGCTTTAGGAGAACCTTGACGTAGACTTAGCACTCCTGCCTGATGTACCAGCTCAGTGCAGGATGGCTGGCCTCTGGGAGGGAGCATTACACGTGTCAAACACACCGTGTTGAGCCTGAAGACGTGTGCCAAGGAGAGAGGCTCCCCCAGGAGTGAGGGTAAAACCCAACTTTCATCTTTCCAAGAGTTATTGGGGACCGGGGATTTAAGTTTGGGATGAGCGGCTGTGGGATTTACCAGGGAGAAGGGTGTGCCTGCGTGGCTGGCCAAGAAGATGAGCTGCTTTTTTCAGCGATTCAAACTGCCACTGTAGCAGTGCTGTTCATCTCCCAGCTCTGACTGCTGTCTTACAGTGTAGTACCACATATTCTTCCTCTTTAACTGACACTTGGCAAAGTACCTGCATCTCAGGGGGCTGATCCTTGGAAATAGCTGTGTGAAACATAAGTGGCAGCATGCACCCATAAGGAAGCTGTGTGCCTGCCTGGTTTGATGGTATGGAGCAAGATCGGTGTGCTTCCCTGCCTGGAGACAGCAGTTCCTGCACTGCATCTACAAGATGCCTTTCTCTGCACAGTGCAGCAGGCAATGTTAAGAGCCACACTTATTAGCACTGACACGTATGAAACAGGACTGCAGTTAAGTGTTTTGAGGATTTGAGGGTGAGGGTGTTGTTTTTCCTTTTCTGGAGATGAACGCTCAGGAGACATGTGTTAAACTTGGGACTTGGCAGATCCTCACGCTGATTCTGCCACTTATTTATTGTTTGGCCTCAGGCTAGTCACTTAACCTCTTGCCATCCTGATTTCCCCATCTGGAAAATTATATTTACTTACGTCTCCTGGGGATTGTGCAGGGCTTAATGAATGCCTGTAAGGGATTTGGAGATCCTCAGATCTGAGATGATACAGGACTGCAAAACATTAGCCACACGCGCAAGGAGGAGGGAGTGCGCGCATGCCCGTGCGGGAGAGCCTGTGTGCATTCCCAGCCCGCGACACAGTCCGAAAGTGCGATCAGCAGGGGAAGGTTGTACTGCGTGTTTTAGATGAACTCCTCCTCCTTCTGGCCTTTTCAGATTCTCTGGAAGAAAAAGGAGGCAGGTAACTGAATGGAGAGCAGGGCAGCGAAGGTTAACTGCTTTCTCCTGTTGGTCCCCTGGATCTTCTTGTCAGTGCGGTAACAGCTGGATCTCCCAGGAAGGTAATGATCTTCCTGGATGCTCTGTCTTGCTGCAGGCTATTAGCGAAGCCACACAGCCCCTCTGCTGCCCATTTCTTTAGCAGGGAAAAATGAATCTCTGACCGAAAAAAAAAGTTCTTCCATATAATTAAGCAGCATTAGAACGAGGCCTGTGCCTTTGCTGATGAACTTCAGTGAAAGCAGATGGTCACAATGGTATTAAAAACTAAAGACTTCAGTCAAGCTTTTAATTGAAAACAATTGGACCCTGCTGGATGGTAATTACCTTGGCTGCTTGCAAATAATATCACAGCACTGCTACCTATGAAGGAAGAACTGAAACTGAGTTAATAAGAACTGCTTGATCTGCATATAATAAACAAGGAGCATCCAAAACTGTTTTGTCTGGTAGCTTCTCCCCTGCAAGACGCTTTCAAGCGGTTAGCAGTGTGTAAATGAACACACGGTGGCAGAAATTGAAACGTGTGAAGCGTTAGCTGGGCCCATAAAACAACTTGAAGAACCTGTCTTCCCCCACCTCCCTCCTTTTTTAACAGCTGAAGTCCTAGATGGGTCCGAAAAAAGCAGCAAAACAAAATAAAGTGAAAAAGCTCTAGATTATCCAGCATTCCTCCTCTTCTGAATGGCAATGACAGCAGCAGTCTGCCTTGATCTCATGTTATCCACTGTCTCCTTCCCCTGATCTACTGGAAGGATGGGGCCTTCTGAGCACCCAGAGTGTTCTCCCCCACCTCTCCCCTTCTTAACTGGATTTTAATGATCTTTACCTTAATAGGTCTCAATCTCTAACAAAGCAAATGTAGTATGTGGTATTTCTGCAGTGCTTCTATAAGTGATGTGCCGATTTCCTCACTCTCCCTTTTCAGTGCCAGGATCAGGTGAGGTTTCGAAGGCTGGCCCACCAAAGTGCTCATAAATCCTGGTGGCTGCTGTCTGCTGTATCTTTGTTGGCACAACATTACGTTAATACCACTTTACATGGTCTTTCTTGCTGGGGAAAGTGACCTGCATTTTTGTGGGTGTGTGGCTGGAAAAAGCAGTCTGAATGTCCCATCTTTCAAACTCATGTCCCGGCTGTGTATAGAGTGAACCAAATCTTGTCACCTTCCACATAAACACTATTTTTCATGTGGAGGTGCTCTTGGGCATAGCTTCTTGTCCCCTTATGAGCAGGCAAGAAATTCTGTGGCTCGAGAAGACCTCAGAGAGTAGGAGCTGCTGCAATTTTGCAAAATTAATGAGTAGCTTTGAACTGCTAGTAAACGTGATGCAATGATTTTCCATAACATATCATTTTAGAAGCGATGACTTTACCCGCTCTTTCTTTTCCTGTCCAAATATTTGTCTTTTCAAGGCACCAGCCAAGAGTTTGTCTTGTCTTGTCTGGCAGAATGATGAAATGGACTGTTCCACTATGTTTCATCTGCATTTGATGATTTTATGCCTGGAGTTCAACTTTCATTCACTTAACTTGCCGTGATTAACACAGTGAGTGAAGTCCTGGATTCACGGAAGTCAGTAGAAGCTTTCACACTGTCTTCAGTGGGATCTTGCTTGTTTTTATATAATCAAAATACGCTCTCAGCTTTATTGATGTAGCGCCTTTGAAACTGCTGGCTGAACTCTTTCACAAGACATAAGTGTAACTCACAGAAAGAATAGAATAGATATTTGCAGTCATTACCCCCTCCCACCCAAGCAGAGGTATTCTGCTTTGTGTTTGGGATTTCATGCAACCTTGTCCTTGGATTTTCCCCTGCTGCCAGGCTCTTGGAGGAGAGGTCCATGGTTGATGGGGCACATGTCCTGCTCTGTCTAATGGTCTGTATGTTCAAGCTGATGCCAGGGCTGAGCAGATTTTGCTCACAGCCTTTCCAGTCCCTTCTGTATCAAAGAACTTGGGAAAAATTTGCAACTAGGAAGGCTGCCTTTCAAAAGTGTCTTATGCTACTGGCTGTGGTGATTTTATCAATTTTATAACAGCTACTTACTTTTAACTCTACAGAGCATGATCACTTATTGTAATTGCTGCTTGCAGCTTCAAGGGAGCTGGTATAGAGCACACTATTTTAAAGGTATATGTAAGGCATAAGCTCTATTGATCTAAAGTATTCTGAGCGATAAACAGCTGCTGGGTTTGATTAAAGCCAAAGGGAAGCTGAAGCATTTAATCAATCTCCAAAGCCGCTCTAAGTATATTACAAAGCAATTGTGATTATTGCTATTATATGACAAGCTATGGCATAAGAAAGAAAGAGGGATCATTTTTCTTGGAAACATTTTGTGGTGTTGTGGTGCTTCTTCTCAGCCTGCTTGATGCTGTCACCTCTGAAGCCTGGCTCAGTGACAGAGCATGCCAGCTAAAGCGGACTAATCTTGAAGGGAAAACGTAAGAGCAGGCCTGCAAGAGCAGGGCCTTTCAGCTCCCCCATATCTTCTCTTTCCTGTGTCTAACTGTGGCCGACAGCAAGCACTTTGTGAAGGAGAACAAGAAAAAGCACAAACGTACAATAGCACTGGCCAAATTATAACCCTCTCTGCTTCTTGCAATCTGCGCTTTCAGGATGTTCTCAGAGGTGGGATATATTTGTGCTTTTCTGTGCCTAACAGCCCTGAAGGCACCTTTCTTCCATTATTTTGTTTAATCACTTCTTGAACCTTTGGGCAGTGTTAGGCTTCAAAACATCCCGTGGTGGTGCGTCGCACAGGACTGTCACGTGGCTTTGTAGAATTGTACTTTTTTGTTCTTGTTTTTAAACTTTCTGCCTGATGGTTTCTTTTAGCACCTTCTTGTTCTTGTGCTAAGAAAAGCAATGAATAATTGTTAGCTGTTAACCTTTTCTGCTTCATAGATGTAGAAGTCTCTGCCTCATCCTGCTCTGTTGTCTCCTTTTCCAAGGCTTATTTAGTCTGCCCTTTCCTGAAGCTGACCCATTCCTCTGACCACCCTTGCCACAGTATCTGTTCCCTTCCTCGTTTTACTTCATGCTTTTTGGAGTGACCAGAATTCCACACAGTACCTTAAGATGTAGGCTTTTCTGAGTCTATTATTTCTTCCTTTTTCAGGTGTTCAATGATCTGTACTTATGACATAGCTTATAAGCAATGTGTGTCGTAATTCTGAAAACCTGGTTATGAGAATGATTTCTAAAAACTAAGGAGCTGCATGAATCTTAGGTCTAAAATTTATCTTACATTGCATTTAAAATATAAAAATGGAAACAGAGTAGGACTTTTTTCCACTTGAAAATGTAATATGAAAATAAATTAATAGACAAATTTATTAAGCAAAGAAACCTTCCCCCTGCCATATTTGCAACAAATAAGTTACAGCACTTAAGCCTGGAGAGGATAGCATTTGCAGAGGCTAACTTTTGCTATGGATGGCTAGTGTCAGTCCTTTCAATGGTTTCTTCAGTCTTTCTCCACTGAATATAAAGAAGTACAAACTTCTGTGTGCCATAGTTGACTTATCTCTCAAAATCAGAAAGTAAAAAGAGAAACTTAAATGACACATCTTCTTTATTTACATGGGGAGAAACACCAAAAGTAAATGGAGACTACATAGTGATAAATGAATTAGGCACAGATAAAGTTGAGTGACATCAACAGGGTATAGTATGCACTTTCCTACCTATATTAATTTAAAATTGACATTGCTTTTCTATATTTTAATTCATTTTGGGAGAAAGTGACTTGCACTGAATCTCTCTGGTTTACTGAGGTTTGCTAGTCTGCCCAGATTGTCAGCTGTTGGTGGAGATGAACTCCTTTGAGTTAATTCTTTGAACTAACTTTGGGAAAGCAAAGGTAGAAGGGAAGGTATCCTGCCTTCTTCTGTTTCCCAGTCTATCTTGCTTTCACCCCTGTCTTCACAATGGTCCATGCTGTGTGGAGGGACCTCCAAAGATACGCTGTTGTAAGCTTTGCTTCTGCTAAATGAATCCCATACATGCAAGTCAGATTCCTTTATGTTAGCAGGCAAATGCAAGATACCCCTGCTTTTGTTTGTCTATTTTGGCATCTCTTTTTAAACTTTAAAACACTTGAAGCTTCCCATGACCTTCATGTGAAACCCCATCCATGACCCTAGGAGGCTGTGCTGGAGGCTGAGCCTGGTGCAGTTATCTCTGTTGCATAAGATTCCTATTGGGAACAACCATTACATTTTCTTTATAGTGGTTTCATGTGACAGTCACAAGTCTTCTGGTAAACTTATCCTGACTTTCACTTTATAATGGTATGAGAGTCTTGTGAATGCAGGTTGTTAAGTGAGAGCTTAGTCCAGTAAATAAAATTTCAATTGGGAAGTCTTAAGGTCCTCTGCAGATAGTTGGAGCTGGAGCACTCGGCCTGTGAGGGGAGGCTGAAGGACCTGCACTTGTTCAGCTTGGAGAATACATGACTGGGGGGGAACCTAGCAGCAGCCAGATGCTCAAATCCTTGACTTAGCTTGAATATCACTAGTTTCAGTGAGCTGAATGGATTAGATGGTCGAAACTACAGAACTAGCTGACTGATGTTTCCCATCGGAAAGTGTACCATAGCAGCCTACTGACAAGAGCCTTGCTTTCCTTAGGATGCGTTTTGAGGAGCATTTCTCTTGCAGCAGTGATAGCCTGGCATTCCTGCGTTGTTTCCTCAGTGGTGACAGCAAAGGTCTGGTGTGGCTACACAACAAATCATTAGGACAACCAGTTCAGGTTGGAAGTAATATTATTTTTGTTTGGCTGTTTGTTTTTACCTGTTTTTAATTTGATTCCTCTCGTGGTTCCATGAAAATTTATCTTGGTGCTACTGAAGTGTAGTTGCAATAGTAGGAACAAACAACAGGGAGTGCTTCAGCTGGTGCTGGGCTTTAAGGACATGCTTTTCAGGCTGTAGCTTTGTAGTCAGTTTTTGTGAGCCCCATGGAAATAACAAGGAAATTGAATTGAACTCCGATGCGCTCTACTTCACTTACGCTGTTTTGACATCTTTCGGGTTGCAATCTAACCATTTGCTAATTGGCCCCATCTCGCAATGTTCCTGGGCACAGAGATTCATTTTAAGCCTACAAGATGATTGGTGTCTCCTGAGCCGTTCTGGATGGGACCTTGCAGTTCTTCAGGTACCGCTGCTGTTTTACATCAACTGCGCTTAGACTGGCTAGCCCGGCTGACATCCTCTGTCCAATTGTCTCAACCTTGTTGCTATTTTGTAACCAGAGATTGCATCTGAGCAGAAGGATGGGAATGTATCAGCCACTTTCAAGAATATCTGTTTGTGCCAAAGAGGATGGGATTTTGAGGAGTTATGACTGGCACCTAACTTCACCAGGAAACAAAACGTGATGCCTTGTGTGAGGTGGGCCTGATCTGGCACCCTAGAGCTCGACGTAGGCTTTGATTCTGCTGGGATCAGAGTGAATCCTGACCAAACCAAAACCTGCTTCTGTTTATGTTCCTTTCTGAAACCAATCTCTTTTCTCTCCACTATGCATATTTCCACCTTTGTGCTAATGAAAACACTGGATTGTTCCAGAGGGCAGTATGGAAAGTATCTGAGAGCTTTGGCCATCTCTCTGAAATACTACAGTCGATTTGGTGTTTGCTTTGGCATGTTGCTGTGAAAGATTGTAGAGTGTGTGTATATACACAGAGAGAGAGAGTGTTCCTGCTCATTGTACCTTTGTGAGACTGCCAGACTGTCTGGTCCAGTCTGTTCTGCTACACGTAAAAAGGCCTCACAAGCACTCGCAATGCGCTTGGACCAGGCACTAAGTTGAAAGCAGTTCTTGAAAAAATCATCTTTCTGCCTGAATATCATTTGCTCCCCATTGTCATGAGTAACACATAAGATTTCTTGTCAGTGGAGAAAATTTTTCCATCTTCCCTTGGTTTACTCTGTGTACTGGGTAACATCTCATATAATGCGTCTGCATGGCCCAACTGTATCAGGCAGTCAGTTCCCTTTCAGGGTCTGAGAGATGCTCTTCTAAACAGAGGAATAATATGTGTAAAATAATGTGTAAAAATCAGCAGTAAGATTCAGCCCTGCCTGGATGTTGCTCTTGACAAAGGACATATTTTCCTCCCGTAGCCCTTTGCCTTCTAAAGGAAGATGAGATGAGGATTTCCAGGTGGAAGGCATTTCTGTCCTAACTAAGATTTCTCTCCTCTATGTGCCAATACTGTCCAGCTGAAAGATCACACAGCACCCTTTGAGAAGGTAAAGGATAACTCCAGGAGCCCACTGGTGAGCTGTCCTGACCATGAGAAAGCTCATTCTAACAGCTAATGATTTCTGAGAGCTCCTGGTGAAAACTCACGGGCCACAGGACCTGTGCTTGACTAGTAATTGTAAAGTATTTTGATTTTGAGCTTGGAGTATGAACAGCAGTTTGGAGAACTCACATCTTCCTTTATTTTTTCTAATGGCATCTCAGATTTCCTTTTCTGGAAGGAGCAGCTGGAAAACAAACATACATTAATGAGAATTACCAAGTAACTAGATCCAACCTGTGGCCCATCTGGCCTCGAATCCTGTCTGTAGTAGCACTGAGTATTTGGAGGAAGATGCAGATATTGCTGGAATGGATGATTACAAATGACCTACAGATAAACATGTCCAATGCTTTCTTGAGAGCTCTGTCTCAGGTTTTGTTTCAAGCGGCAACTCTATTAATTTTAGCAGAGGAGATACAGTAACTGGTGCTTAACAATTAATTTTTTTGTTTCACCTGTTTGCTGGCCAATTTTGCTTTACAAAACCCATAAGTAGGGAACACTGCTGTTTTCTTTGGTACTGAAGACAAGAAGGAATTAAAGGATTCAGGATTGTAAAGCCTTCCATGAATAATTTAGGCTCTGTTTCCAACAAATATTCGCTCTGCTACATACGCACTGATACTGGGCTCAGACACTTGTGGTATCAGCAACAGTGCCAAACCCCTGTGAGCCAAAAGGAAATAGGCTTTTATTCAGTGTCAGCCATCAATCTGTCTCCAGCCTTCAGGACATACTTTTGTCAATTAGGGGCTTCTGCTTGAGAAACCTGGCCTGTTAGCTTGCAACAAAAATAGATAGGCCCAGGCACGTTCAAAGAATTACCTCTGTGACCTTCCCTACGAAATGTTGTGCAGCCCTGCCAGCCTTGCTCCTCTTACTGCTCTGCTTCATGTTTCTCTTGCGAATAAATATTGCTGCACATACTTAGGCCAATGTACACAATCACTCAGTTTCTCCTGCTAAAATGATTGAACTGCCTGAGACAGAAATGACGAGTCTTCTTAAGCAAACAAGTCAGTGGGTTTTTCTGGGTCTGATGACTTTTAGGGATCTTCTTGGCATTATAAAGATGGATGAAAGCCTAGGAAATTTATAGCTGAGACTGCCTATGTCGGATTCTCTTATTCCTGCCAGCAATGCAGTGAGACCTTTAGGCAAGGACTTCCCTATTGTAGCCTTTTAGGTTTTTTTTTTTTTTTTTTTTTTCAATGTTTGGAAACACTGAAAGCAAACACACTGCTTCTGCAGCATGGTAAACGGGCTTACTTCATCCAGAAACCACCTTGCGAAAGCTTTGCTAGCACACACCGATCCCCTCACTCACGTGCAATTTCACACTGGGTGCTTCAAGGCACTGACCACCCTGCCAGCACCAGCAGCCAGCAAGGTGAACACTGACGTGCAGGCCCTGTGCCAGTAGTGTTGGGATCGCTTGGTTGCTGCCCCTGCGCCCAAAGGCTCAAAATGGCGTCCCCTCCGGCGGGGCATGGCGGTGCCTCTGTAAGGCCGTCCGGAGGAGAGCTGCTGTTGAGAGCTGCACGGCATCGAGTGCGGCTCTGTGTGTTTGTGAAGATAAATGGACTCGGAGGAAAAGCGCTTCTGCTGTGCTGCTGCTATTTTAGTGTGAAAGTGAGACCCTGAAATGCTCTGTTCTACTTCAGTAGCTCTAAGAGGAGCCTTTCTCCAGAGGTCTCTGGTACCCAGATTAATTGAAATAACTCCAAAAGGCTCTTTTAAATCTAATTCCCTCCCCCATGTATGCAGTCTCTTCCTCACTTTTTTTGTCCTGTCTACACCCTCTCTTGAACAAAAAGCTTTCAAATGCTCTTCTGGAAAGAACACAAATGTAATTCAGATGAAGTTAATGTGAAGTCAAGTTGATTGCACTTCACCCTGAAACCACTGGCAGTGCCTGTGCTGGCTAGAGTGAGAAGGGAGCTCACACATAACTGGGAAACTCAGGATGAACTGAACAAAGAGCAGGCTGGAGGCTGGAGATCACCACTCCCTCCTCCCCGTGCGACCTCCTGCGCTCATGCTGGACCCTTTGATCCCTGTCCAGGCACGGTGACGTGGCAGCCTGGGCCTGGCCCAGGGATGGCTGGGCGGAGGCTGTTGTCATCTGTGTGGGCTCTTGATCCACCTTGTACCCTCGTTTCCACAAACACTGCGGAGCATCGCTGCGGGGGGCATTGCTGCTGGTGCTCCTCCAGCTGAAACACAGAAGCATTCCATCCAAACACAGCTCCGTTTACCAGAAACCGCTCCGATAACAAAATTTAAAACAAGTGGGCCTGTATTTTGTAACCGCTATTCTATTTTTGCCAGGCGCATTTCTATTTGACACAGAAATCTGAGACCGTGTGCGCAGTGGTGCTGCTCAGGGCACAGAGCTCATGTCTCTCAGGAGCGGTGGCTCTGGGGGACCCCCATGGCCGAGCACAGCTTGCTTGGGAAGGTACTGCTCACGGCAAGAGCAGTGCCAGGATCTCACCCATGGGAGCACACCCTCTGGACCACCTGCTTTGGGACAGTACTTTAATTCTAATAGGAATTTTATTGCTGGGCTTAGTGAATATCAAGAACTCTAGAGTCTAAGATGAGTCCTTTCAGATGTACTATTATTGCCACTCATGTTGACATGGTAATGTACAAAATGAGCTAAAACTCTTGATAGCAAAGGCTAACTGGCTATAAGGTGACGTGGAGGGGGATCAATGGTGGAGGTGCAAGCTGTGGTTCGTTGTGCTTCTCAGCTGCATTTGGTTGTGGCCGTTCTTCCAGCAGCAGGCTGGAAGAGGGAGCCGGTTCCTCCTAGCTGCCTCTGCAGTTGTGTCTTCTGATAAGTAGCCTCCAGCACAGTGGCACAAGTGGGCTTTTTGTGATTGAAGACTGTTAGCAGCAGACTGCATGTCAGCTGTTATAATAACCTCTGTTTTCTATTAAATCCTACAGTGAACCTGATATGGGTTCTGATCTTTATTATTTCCATGGGATGGTCAGAAGATACTAGAGGAATTATACCATTCCCTATCAAAATCTCTCTGGCTAACTCCTACAGCACAGTCTTGCATGACCCTTTTATTAAATGACACCAGGCTTTCCCAGGTGGTAGATCCACTACCTCTAGCAGGTTGCGCAAAGGATGTTGCAACCCTACAATTATTATTCTAGTGCAAATGCTGGAACTGGTTGAAGAGGTTTTAGAAACCCTTTCTCTCCTCAGTTTCCCTCCGCAAATTACTTTAAAGGTTGGTGAAATAAATTTAGTCCAGACAGATGAAAAACAGTGTCACAGCATCTCCTCATTCCTGTGGGTTTTTACACAACAGGACTTCAATAACACAAGGGCAAGTGCCTGGAGCAGGAGACTGCAAAAACACCATAAGCCTCCCAGTGCTGCCCAGCTGGTGCCACCAAGAGGGGTCAAGACACATCAGGGCAATAGCCCATGGCTTGGGCAGCGGCTCAGTGCTGGCACCTCTGACAGAGCAGCCACTGTTGTGCTACTCTCATGGAGCTCTGCAGTTACAGCAACAAAAATCCTCTGCTATAGATGAAGATAAACTATTTGATGCTCAACCAGGGAAATCAATCTCTTTGTATGCAGTAGAAGCGGAAGCTGTAGGGGCCTAGGACAACTTTATGCCTATTTACCTATTAGTGCATCTACACAGAGGACTGTGGTGCCTCTGAGGCAGCATTAGGAGACAGGACAAATGCCCAGAGCTCTCCATGTGGAGCTCCCTGGAGCTTAGTGCTCACCCCTGGCTGCAGCACTTACGCATCGGGGTGAGTCAGCCCCCGGAATTGCACAATGACGGGTTCATCAGCCCAAAAGCTGTGTGTGAGGATAAGACCCTTATCCTGAAGCTGAACTGCAAGACTGCCCTTAGGTGAGATGCTGCGGTTGGTACAGCTCGAGGGAAATATGGATCTGGTTTAGGAGAGGTACCTGTCTTTAAGATGATTTTAAATGTTTGCATTTTTTAATGCAGCCTTTTAGAGTGTTTCAGCTGCTTCCATCTGGAATTCAATTCCTCTCCCTGTTAATCAATAACAGGTCTTAACAAAACAGTATCTCACAGGAGACACAAGCACACAGTGCTGAACAAAGGAAAACAGCCACTGGCTTACAGCAACAATTGCTGCTACACAATGGGTTTTCAAAGCTCAGTATATATTTTGTCTCTAGTGGGAAAACCATAACAAGACTGAATTAGTGGCTGGGCTTGCCAAAGGGAGAAATTAAAGTGCGGCTGTTTGTCTGACACCTTGAAGTACCTTTATTTATTTTGGGGGAGAGGACAGCATGAGGAAATAATATGCCTGTTAGGGAAAACTATTTTCTGTGTCTTTCTGAAGCACGCAGTGTCTCTGCACACCTGCAGGGCTGGGTCCAGGTTGGGGGCCAGCAGCACTTTCTGGTGAGAGGGCTCCTTGGCAGTGCTGGCACCCACGGGGATGCTGCCTGCAGGGCTGGGGAGCTGCAGGGATGGAGGTGGGAGCACGGCATTCAAGGGGAGGACGGGCTGGGAGTCTCGTCCCTGCCAGGTGAGGCTTGGGGCTGATGTGCAGGGGACCGTTTGGTGAGGGAGAGAGAAAAGGGAGGGAGTATGTGAGAGCAAAGCAAATTTCCTTCCCTGCACGCGGTCACCTCCGAGCTTGCAAACTTAACTGCTCATCTGTGGATCTTGACAGCTCCTTGCTCTGGCACTAATGGGCTTCTGGAGTTCCCAGTGAGCTGTAATCGCCTTGGTTCAGGGCTCAGCTTGCACCTGTACAAGCACCTTCACCCCTTGCTGTTAACCTGTGGTCTCCCTTATTCAGCAGCTAAGCTTGTAAATTCATGTAACCAAATAGCTGTGCTGTTAACTGCCTGCACAAAAATGAACAACACATCCATCTTCCAGTGCCCAGCCGGCAGCCTAATGACACTCTTCGCTCTGTGCAGAGGTACCCTTTCAGACATAACTAACTCTGGCACCGCAGAAACAGTTGTTTCAGCGTTCACACACGCCACGCGGCTCATCCGGGCAGGGGAGGGAGGCTGCCCGAGCGGAAGGCTTCACGCTGCTGGCCCCACGCATTGGGTCCCTGCGATGTGACCTCCCCACGCTGTGGCCTGATGGCTGCGAGGGAGACCCTCTCCCAGCCAGCCGTGCCTGATGCCCTGGGGCAGGAGCACACCTGCAGCGGTTTTGTTTGGGCCTGCGACCGACCTCTGATGAGTCTCTTGGAAAAGCTGTGCCTCGGTTTCCCTGTCCATAAAACAAGTGTAATTTCCTGAAGTGAAATGCTGCTGGGAGGACATGTGCTACTGAAACATGAAAAGGTGCTGAGGTTTTTGGCCTCTGTAGTTCTTGCCAGCATCTGTGGTTTGAGTCCCCTAGTCTTGAAACTAGCCTCAGCAAGAAGGAGGTCGTCTGAATGCGGACCAGGTTTCCTGTGAAACGAGGCTCATGCAATTGCTGTGTGTGTGGGCAGGTGTGCGAGGCCCTTCCAAGCGGTCCCCATGAGGACAGCAAATCCTACGAGCTCTGAGGAAATCTCTGGTGTGAGCTCTTCCTCCTGCTTCCAGTGAGGAAGGGGCCGGGCTGCAAGATCACCCTTTGCTGGAGACCCCACGTGGGAGATCAGCTAGGGACGCTGTTTGCAGGAAACAAGGCTTGACTGCTTCTGCTCTTGCTGGTATTACCACTTGTTACCAAAGGCGAGAAAGCACAGCTTTCTGTCTGCAAATAACTTAGACTTGCCGTTGGCAGAGATCTGATATGTTCCCTTCCTAGCCCCCAAAGCAATCACAGGCAATCAAAGTTAGGAGCACGTGAGCTGGCAGGGGTTGAATGGACATTGCTTTTCTTTATTTGCTGGCTGCTTACCTGGTGTAACAGGCAGTCCGAGAGAATTTCTTAATTAACCAGGCTCTGTCCTGTGTGGCATGTGTACACAGCCAATGGGCATTATAAAAGCATAGTTATTACACTGGTTCAGGAAAGGCCCCAGCATAGTTGTATCGTTAAGGAAATATCTTAGAGAAAGGGAGAGAAGGAGTCTGGGCCCTGGTCTCCAGTCAGAGAAGACTTTGTTATTTTTGTGTTAAACGTTGCTGGGTCCAGTCTCAGAGGAGAGTGGGTGGAGGGTTAATTTGAGCTGCCTTTGGAAACAATTTTGAGCAATGCACAGCAAGATCTCAGGGAAACAATGTTTACAATCTATATCCTGCCTCAAATTCCATAGACTCTGCTCTCCTGCCCCATTGCCGAAATTAGCTGTAGTCACCAGGATGCAGCTGGTGTCCCAAGCATGAGCCCTTGTAAGTCAGCCATCACTCAGTAGCTTTTATACAGTTAAAGAGAGAGAGTTTTTCCTGGTTGTTGAGCATTGCCTACTCTTACAGTTGTGCATTCACCTTTGCAGTGGCAGCTGGAAACGTCTGATACATCAAGCCTAATCCAGTGTTCTTAATGAGGCACTGATCTGAGCAGTGGGCTTGCTTCATGGTGCAGAGTGGAAATGCAGGAATTTTGCCAAGCTAGGTAATATTGAGTTCAGAGTGTTTGTCGATTAGCCTTCCCATCCATTAGATCCAGGTTGCTTTGAGCTTTTAGTTCGCTCTACCTAAATTAGTGCACTCCTTCCCTTAGTCCTTTGGCAGATGGGTGGCCTCTTCTCCCTCTAGTCTTGACTTGGAAGGGGAGCATTTGAAAATCTGGAACTTTGGAGAAGAAACATCTCTTTAAGTAGTTCAGTTGCCGCAATACACTTGAAAGAGTTGGTGTCAGGGCTTTTTGTAATTATTTAAAATATTAAATAATGCAAGCTAACAGAAACAAGGCAAAATACATAATTTATAGGGGGGCATCCTTCGGCTGTCCCTCTGCTCTTGCAGGTTTTTACTCTGACAGACCAGGACCAACTCAGCATTCCCCAAGGCAGAGACTTGCATCCTGCCTGTGTAACTGTCTTACTCCCTCTTGCTCCTGGGGGAGGAGGAGAAGGAAATGAATAATTTCTGCTTTCCTTCTGTTTCTTCATTTCTGATAGCTTCTTCAGCAGGAAAGAGGAGATGAATAATGCTGGGACCCTGATCATTCTTTACTGTTTTTCCTTTTCTTTCTCATCACCCGAAGACGGAAGAGGGAAATGACAGCAGGCACTCAATATCCACTCATCATTTCAATCCAGCTCTTTAACTGCTTTCGTTATCCAGTGGCATGATGGTCTTTGGCTTGTTATTTACTGGCTGTTTAATTTAAATGTATCCTCATCAGGGAGCCAAAAGATCCAGTCTTAAAGCTCTTTCACATGATTTGTCTAATCACTCTCTAAATTATTTATCACGGCTCTGAACTGTCTGGAGATTTTATTTTTTTTCTTTTAAGCACCATGATTTGTTCCAAAGCATCTGTAAAAAATCATGACTGACCTCCCATCTGGGCAACAGCTCAGCTCTGTCCTGGGGCTGGGTCGTGTCAAGTGTGTGAGCTCTGTTTCAAAAGCATAAAATTCCTGACATGGTGAAATTCTTTTCTTACATATTTGTTGACAAAAGGCGGGCAGGGAAGGGAAGGGAAGGGAAGGGAAGGGAAGGGAAGGGAAGGGAAGGCTGCTGTTAGGAATGCACAAGCAAGATGCTGCATAGCTGGGCCAGAAGCGAGTGGAACATTTTGTTACGGAAATGGCCACGAAAATGCTCCTCCCTGCCTTAGAAAATAGTTATTTAAAGCAGGATCGATTGCCAGTCCTCCTTGCCGCTGTTGTCATTTGGACGTGGCATGTGTAAATAATATTTCCTCATGAAAGAAAACTTTCAGCGATGACAGCACTCCTCTGACAGGAAGTTCCTGTCCCAAAGGGGAGGCATCAGCCCTTCCCTGGAAATGGCATCTCCCTCCAAAGAGAAAGCCCAGGAACTGTGATTTATTTTTCCTCTAAAATCTCAGACAAGTGAATTTTGACCTCTAGATGCCATGGAAGTGGCACAAATGGTACACAGCTTCCAAGGATATTTTAAAGGTGTTTTTGGTGGAGTTACACAGCACAGCGCTCATGTGAAAGTAAAAACACAGTGAGAAAGTGAAAAAATGTATGTGACTTAAAGCAAAGCCCACTTTCCCCTAGGATCTTTATAATCAAAGTGGCAATACATGCTTTAAAGCTGTTCTTCAAAACAGCTTTACCTTTACCAATGCCAGTGAGCAAAAATCCTTTTATTCACAGCTAATGACAGCTCCTGTCTCTTCAGAGGCTGGGGACACACCTTCAAGAGTCTGGAGGTACCAAGCACAAAGAGATGTTGACATACGCCCCATGTGTTTTGTTAACTATGTTCTGCTGATGTTTTTCTCCTTTTCTCCCATTTCGTCTTCAGTTTTCCATGGAGATTGACCCACATCAGAGTTAAACACCCTCAAATTTTATGGAAATTCAGGCACACATCTGGATCCCAGCTCTGCAGCTTGAACCCATTGCTGTTTGTTATTGTTTGCGTTGCTTCAGGCCTCACTTAGGGATTGTACAAAGTGTTCTTTTTAAAAAAATAAATACTGAAGTGTCCTTACAGCATCCAAGGGCAGCACACTCCTTCTGCAAGGTGTTGTAAACTGATCACTGCAGAAGCACAGAAAGGAAACTTCAGGAGTGCATAGGGCACTAGGGCTTCAGAAAATAAGGTTTTGATGGTTTTAGGGGACTCAGAGTCAGCCTCAGTTCCACATAAGCCCCTCTTCCAGGTGAAGGGAGAGCACGGGGACTTTGAGGAGCATCCAGGTGCCCTAAATCAGGGAACTTAAAGACCTTGCTTGACACAGGGATTGTGGTGAGATTTAGGCCAGCTGAGCCTGGCTGTTGGAGGTAGGGACCTTCTCTCCTGCTGACTAATCAGTCTTAGCAGAGAAGGAGGCACTGAGCAACCCTCCTGGCTGAAGGCTGCGGAGACACGGCAGAGCTGCTGGTGATGCCAGAGGTACAGATCATCCTCTTGTCTCTCCTATATTTATCCCCCTGGCCCCAATGATCTAAACTCCTCGCTTTATTTTTATTGGGATTTTCTTTGGATGAACCCTATTAAACGCATCACTAGTGCTGAAATTTCCCTATGCCAATAAAACCATCTGTTTTATTAACTATTGGAGGTCTCCGGAGCGTTTCTCACAGGCGCACAGGCGCACAGCCCTTTCTGCCGCCTCCAGTGCTCCGTGTCAGCCCTGCTAACAATGGGAGGGGACCCAGGAGGTCGCTGGCAGGAAGCGCCGCTTCCCGTGCATAATGAACCGGCTGGGAGACTGAGGCATGAAGATAGCACACGAGACACACAGTGCAAACCGCTGAAACAATAAACAAACAAACGAGCGGCCAGCACTTCCTCTTCTTATATTGTTAACGCCGCTTCCTTAGCCCAGGTTACCCCAAACCCACCCCTCAAAATACAGCCTTTTAGGCTCACTGATGCTTAACCCCTTCACTGCCAGTTCTGGCTGAAGGCACAAGCCAACGCTTGCCAACGTGATGGCCAGCACAGGGCCTGCTGCTCCTCCTGATGGCTTGCTGGAGGAACTGGAGATCCCTCTTCCTGAAAGTGATAACAGCACTTTTACCAAAAATGGAGTGAAGAGGGATGTAGTTTGGCCATAAGTCTCCATGGCTGTGGCACCCTGGTACCAGCACTGCTTCCCGTGTGGGTACCGGCATCCAGACCGGCAGGCAACTCAGCCTGAATCCTAAACGTTGATTTCCAGAGATACTGGCATCAGAACCAAGACCTAGAGGAAGAGTGGACTTGTGGCTCAAAACCAGCTCCTGCAGCTGTCCTCCATCGTGCTGTTGCTTCACCGTCCCTGTTGCAGGTGGGTCAGCTATGCCACGGGTGCTCCCCATCCTGTGCACTGGCAAGTATCCCATTGCACATTCCCACCAAGATCCTTTCCTCTGACCCCAGGGTGGAGTCCTGCCCATGGTCTTGCCCTTCTTCCCTCCCCACCCAAACCACTCTTTGGGCATGTTGTCGTTTTGTTGTTTCTGACCTGTTAACAAGAGAATTATGAAAGCAGAAATTGGGCAGTGGCAAACCCGCCTCCGTCTGGGTAATTTTTGCAGATGCCTGGTTGAAAAGCAGTTGGGGATGGTCTCTGTTTTTTGTGCATGTGCGTATTTCATCCCACGGCAGCTGGTGTTTGTGGCACACAGGAGCCGTGGGGCTGGTGGCAAGGATGCGGCCCCACTGGTTGGTGGATCCTGCTCCATTGCAGCCTCCGCAAAACACTGCCAGGGAGCGGGGAAGGATGGTTCGGAAGAATTAGGCTGGTCCTGCTGGAGCTGGGAAGCTGCTTTTCAAAAGGAGCACTGACATTTCTCCCCGTCTGCCCCCAGATGCGGAGGGAGGCGGGGGTGGCCTGGAGGGGATGCGACCCTCCCTGGGACACCCCCCTGCAGCAGCCGCAGTGGCTGTCACAGGGCAGGCCCTGCCTGCTGCTGAGTGCTCCCAGCTGACAGCTTATTTGTTATTACTTTAAATACCCAGTGTTTGTGTTAAGCACAGCAAGAAGTCTAGTAAACCGAAATGGTGACATTTAAAAAATGAAGTCTCTCAAGTAGATGTTTAATCTTTCTAATAAGGAAGTTATCTGCTAAATACCAAATTTAACAATTATGTAATAAGTCCATATCAAAACACAGATAATGACTGGTAGGCTATGCTTTGGCAATTGGTATTTAATTAACCTATAAAGGCTTTCCTACTTAATCTAAATTGCCCTTCTAGCTCAAAGACTATTTAAGGTGTAGTGCTGGAAGTGTTGTCAGTAGAAGAGTTGCTTTAAGTGCTGAGGCACTGGCGTACAGAAGACGAAGTTTTCTGGGGCCATGTGTGCGGTGGGCATGGGGGTGGCTCTGTGTGTGTGGGGGCTACTCCTGGACCCACCAAGCCAGGTCACGGAATCACAGACTGGTTCAGGCTGAAGGAACCTCTGGAGGTTCCAACCCCCTGCTCAGACAGGCCCACCTATAGCAGGTTGTACAGGACCATGTGCAGGTCAGGGCCTCCCTTCTCCGTTCAGCCCTGGCCTTCCCCAGAGGAGCTGTACCTGCTGTCCTGCCACCTCCTCTGAAGTCCTCCCGGGTGGCTTCATCCCCTCGCTGGTTACAAAACGTGCTGAGGGGCCATTTGCACCACAGCCTCAGGTGAGGAGGGACTGCCCCAGGCAATGTGCAGCTGTGGCCAGCTCCAGCGTGCCAAGAGTTGGCACATTGTGAGGTGTCTGTCACTTTTTTTTAAAGGACGTGGGTCCTGGGCCTCCAGGCAGAGGAGAGGTGGGTGGTGGGGATGGGGGACAGCAGGTCCTGTGGCTCTGCCCTGGCTGACCTCTGCTGTGTGCATGCGGCGTGCTTTGCTGAGCGGGCTGGGAGCGGGTCCTTGGAGCACAGCTCGCCTCGCCCTCTCCGGGGGCATCAGCCTCCTGTGCCGGAGAAACGCTTCTCCTCGGCAGCTTCTCGTGCTTGGCGCCTGGTGTGTTTTGGCACGTTTCAGGGCTCAGTGAAGTGTTTTTCAAGCTTTTTCTTTTCTACTGCCAAAATCTCCCTGTGTCGCAGTGTGCATCTCCGCAGCGTGGAGTCAAGTGGAGACACGATGAATTTGCACATCCAACCTTCAGCGAGAAGGAAGAAATGTGGAACAAATTCTTCCTGAGCACAAGTCCTTTGATTTCAAGGGACTTCCAACCAACAAACAAAGTCACTTGTGTGTGCAGCTCCCCTGCAATCTGCGAAGTGATGATGTGTTCAACCTGCTGCTGAAACCCAAGGTGGAAGAGTGGTGCTGTGGGAACGGCTTCAAAAGGCGCTGGGAAAGGGCAGGCGTGCTGGTACATCAGGGAGGTACAGCAAAGGACCCAGTTCCTGTTTTCATGTTGTGAATCAGCCCTTCCACCAGTCTCCTTGCTAACTGACTCATTACTGTATGTCACGCTAACAGCAGGCTCCTGCTACATGCCTCTTTTCACAGTGTTAAACAAAGAGCCTGGTTTTACAGTTTAAATAAAATATCTTTATCTGTTGGTTGGCACTGGAAAGGATAGGATGTGTGCTGTGTAGGATTTTACGTCTGGCATGGATGAATTGTGCAGGAGGCAATGAAACTGTTTTAGGCAGCAGCAGTCTTCCTTTGTAAAGCCCTCTTTGTAAATGCTCAGTGATTCTCTATGGTAAAGTTGCTCTGAGAGTCTTAAGGAAGAGCACAAGTAGACATGGTAACCAGCTCCCTGTTCTCAGAAGACCAAAACACAATCCCAGCCTGGCTGTGGCACTGAAAATAAGAGCACAGCACTTTCATCAGGAGTCCCCAGCTTCTCCAAACCCTGTGTATGCTGTGCTTGAGAGACTCCTAAAAGTAGAGGAACTTTATTTGCAGTCACTGGATTGGAAAGGCAGATGTTTTCCTTCCTTCCCCTCTCTGCTGTCTAGTCCTTGTCAGTTTAGTTAACATCCTGAGTCTGTGTGAGAGAATAAATGCAGTCACACGGGGAATTGCTGGGGTAAGGGGAGCATACATGTTCTGCTGCCAGTTTTTCCAGCCCTTGCACCTCTTACTGAAGAGTGGAAAATGCGCCGAACTTTGTGCATTGAAGGGCACAATGATGCAGATTGGGCCAGTGGGGAGCTCAGCTGCATGCCAGCTCTGATGTAAACCTGATGGGATGGCTGAGTGTGAGGGAAGAAAGAAAATTGGAAAATACAGCCAGGAGATGTACGTAGTCACTTGCCTCTTTGCTGGCTTTAGGCAGTGAGAATGTCCTGAGGGCTCCACCTTTGTCTTGTGCTGAATGGAAAGCATGTGGGTGCTCAGATCTCACTTCCTAACAGATCAGGTCTCTGGGTGGGCATATTGCAGGACACTGGATCCTACTAGAAAATATTTGGGAGTAGCATCAAGTCGCAGAAACTTTAAAGTTGAAAGTGGATGTGAGCTCATGTGTGGCATGCCAGAGTATTTTCAGACAGGCAGAGCATCATAACATACTTCTTGATTTGTCTACTCTGTTTAGGTCAATCTAGTCTCTTAATTATGTCTGTAAAAGGAGAAACTTGTTCATAAGCGAAGAAACAATATTGATCTGGACAGCAGTAAGCCTGATGGAGATGTGGTGAACTTAGACCCCCAAATTCCTTTTTTAACTGATGTGACTGTGCTTTTCCTTGTTCCTGTAGGCCTGTAGTAAGAATTATTCTTATCTCAAAATGCAAAGCAGTCAGCAAAACAGCAGGGGAAAGGATGTGCTGCAGTTGTACTGGTGGCGGATGGATGCATTGGTGCCCCCCATTCTTCCCAGCACCTGCACCAGAGTGATGCCTGGGATGCACAGGGCATTTCAAACCTCTAGGACCTTGGGGCTTCCCTCTCTTTCCCTCTGGTAGGGCTTGCAGTGTGGAATGAGCAATGGGAGCTGGTGTTTGTGGGCACAGAGTAGTTGTTACATGAGTGCCCCACCTGAGAGAGCTTCTCCTGGAGGAGCTGGTGCTGCCTTCCCGTCCTGTGCTCCAGCGAAGGGGAGCGCCAAGCCCAGGATGCTCGCACCAGGCCCGGTGCATAGGGATCGTGTGTGGGGGTCGGTACTCCTGGAAAAAGGGTTGCGCTCTGGTGTCCCTGGCCTCTCCCTAAACAGAATGGGCTGCCTGCTGCAGACCTCTGAAGAAACTGTGACACTGGCCTAGGGACTATGTACACAGAGCAGTATATATATATATACACAGGATACTGGTACGTCTGCAGGCTGTGATGCAGAAGGTTGTCAGAGCTGTGTGTGCTGGGAGATGAGCTCAGTTACCCCTGCAGTCTGCGTGTGTGACCAGGGCATGGTGGTGAGCAGCAGAGAGAGGAGGTGGAAGCAGGAGATGAACTTTCTAGCATTCTTTCTAGAGTTCTCCCCCACAAAGACACAGCTTGATTCAACTAATGGCCGTAATTAGGGTACGGGTTCCAGATTTCCTTTATAATTAACCCCAGAGAGTTTATACTTTTTCTACCTACAGTAACCTCTCATACATATGGTGGGTATTTCATTTGTAGTTTTCATCTGTTTCCCCCCTGCTTCCCTTCCTAATTCCACGACAAAATTTGACTTTCTCCATTCATACGAAGTGGGACATTGCTGATGGAAATAGCTCTCTTGGCACCTCTTATATCTATGAGCTGATAAAGCGGAAGGGTGTATGGTGATCCTGGCCAAGAGTGGCCACGTGTGGTTTATGAAGCTACCGCTAATAGTTGCTTTTCCAAGGGCAGAGGCCAAAGGTGGCACAATAGTGTTAACTGCCTTGGTGATATCGCTGCTAGAATTAGAAACACTTCAGGGGCCTGATGTGGTTAGTCCTCAAAACACTTCTGAGATGAAGGTTTTATAGTTCTTGTTTTCCTAGTGGGGAAATTAGCCAAGGCTGCTAAAGCAGACTTTAGGTTTAGATGTAGGATTTTTTGCCAATTAGTCATTTGCTCAGGTTGCTAGTTTCTTACCTGAATGAGCATTAAGGCACCCAGGGCTGAAATGAGAACCAGCCAGGGCTCTTCTCCTCTTTTGCTGCCTGTCTCTGGCCCTGACCTGTTCACATGAGCCACATGCAGTGAGAAGGATATAGACATTGTTAGCAGATGTGGGTGGATGCCTGCTCAGTGGCTGTGCCTGTCCTTCTCCCTGGATATTCTCCAGCAAACTGAAAACTTACAAATTTCCTGAACTTAAGGTTAGATGCACACCTTCATGTTTAGCCTTGATTTGTGACTCCTTCCTGTGAATTTTTATAATTAGCACCTGAGTCTGCTTTTGCTTTTAGTCTTTCCAATATCCATTGGCAATGGGTTCCATGGTTTAACTTCATGCTCTGTAAAAAGCATACAGAAGTACATTTTCTTTTACTTTTCTTTACTTTCACTCTGTTTTACCCTGAAGCCTGATGATTTCTGTGACAACCCCCACCTTTTGCATTGCAAAGAATAGTGAGTAATACTCCCTGCTGAGTTTTTAAAAAGCACTTCTGATAATCATTCTTGACATCCTTCATGATTTTCTTCAATCTCATACCTCCTTTTTCAACTAAGGAGCCCTATACTGTTTAATCTTTTGTTATACACCAGCTGTACCTTTGATGATAATTCCATACCTAGTAAAAAATCCAGGTACCATCAAGAATTGATGAATTCCCCAAACAAACTGAGAGAAGAACATTGTTTTCCAGCCTGGTCCCACAGAAGCCACGTTTGAGACAGAAGGAGATGCAGTACAAAACATAACTGAAGTTTCTCTGGAAAATGACAGCCTTATTACAGCATAATGCACTGCAGTCTTTAGAAACTACAGTTTTCACTACCAATTCCTCAGCACAGAATTCTGAGCAACTGCCCTAAAATTATTACCCAAATTAATATTTTTGAGCACTGCCCTTTTAAGTGGCAAGATCTGAAATGAATTAGTATTTTTCAAGTGTTCCGTATGATACATGCTCATGAGAACAAATTACACGTGTTACACCTACAAATGCCCATAGGTACGTATTTTTAATTTACATTTCAGATACTGATGTCGGTAGCCAGAAAAACAACACAGATGCTTTGGGTCTCAGACCTGGATGTTTCGGTTGCGGTGACAACAGCTGTGCTGACTCCACTGGCAGCACTGGCAGCCCCAGCACAACGGCTGTCATTGCTCAGCCCTCGGAGGAGCAAACAAGTCTGTGCTGGGGGCCCGGGCAGCAGCCTGAACGGGACACGGAGACTGTTCTCCATGGCGAAGTTACTCAGAAGCTCAAGGGAAAGCATGAGTGAAATCGCTAATATTTTACTCCCTTTGTTCTCTGAAAAGCAAGGGGTGGGGGGGGAGAAGGACACAGCTTGTTACAACAAAACAAGTGCATTTTGTTGCTTTGGACTTTTTGTGCATGTACATTAGAATCTGCAACGTGGGAAGGATCAGAGATGGGGATGTCCCAGTCAAAGTGGGAAAGAAACAGCAATGGCTCAGAAGTTTTGGCAACCAGCGATACGGGGAATTCATCTAAACTGAAACTTAGTGAGCGGGCTCCCCTGTGCAACTGAATCTTTCACCAAGTCATTGCAGTAATTTCATCTCAGTGTTTTTGTTTCACATTTGTTAATATGGATCAGGTAGTCTTTCTCTTAATAACTTATAACAAATGCTGAAAGTACTTGTAGAAAGGTGGCCATTAAAGATTAGCAACAGAGAGCAGGAAGGAATATGTATATATATTTTCCTTGTCAGTAAACTATTTTCCAGTCATAAGAGTGTCTTGTGCTGGATGCTGATCTCACAGATGGTGCAGTAAATCAGGGCTAACTGAAAGTGTCAGTGGAATTGTCTTTGTGTAACTGTATCCGAATTAGTCCCTGGCTGTGAAAGACAGGGATTGCCTTTGGGCATAAGCACAGATAGGAGAACTAAAGGGTGGTTTTTTTTCTTCTTTTGTTGTGCCTTGGAGTCTGACTCACTTTGTGGCTTTGAGCATTTTGCATAATTCTTTTGCCTTGGTTTCCTCCCTGCAAAGTCAGCTGATAGTTCCAGAGGAGCTCTTGAGTGGGGAACTTTGATTATGGAAATTGCTATAGAAATGCTTGCTTATTACCATTAATGGAAGTAACATATTACTTTAGAAAATTTTAGCTCAGCCAAGGGACTTGGAGGGCAAAAGCCCTAGATTCACCAGCAGCTGGTTTTTGAAGTACCAGCTATTAATCCATACAATGAAGAGATGCATAGAGAGAGAACATTCAGCTTTAAGGGAAAGATACCACCCAAGAGAGAAGCAAAGAATACAATCCTGTGACTGCATGGGTCAGACTTCAAAACCTAGTACAAGTCCCTTGTGACTTGCATGTGAATTCAGTGTCAGGCAGTAGTGACCACAAGCCCTTCTTCTTTGATGTCTGTTCAGCATATATGAGATTTGAGGATGTTCTACAATATCGCTGAAGATATGCAGGATTTGGAGGTCTTCTGTCCTAGAGAGAGACTGGGGGCTTATACAGCCTGCCACACTCTTTCCCTCTCCCTCACTGTTCTTCCAAAAGGCAAAGGTAACTTTTGGGTAAAAATTGTGAGGAGTGGGGTCTGTGTTGGTTGTCTGTACAGTGACAGGAATATTTGTTAAAGCATGTGGGCATGTTACCACAATAATCTTATTTTGTGTTTGAGATGAGAGATGCTCACATACAAAAAAACTACCTGTGTACTTCATAGGGGCTGATGTGCTGCCAGAAGGGAGCAAGCTGGCAACCTAGCAGCAGTGGTAGATCAAAGCCAGAGAGTGATGTTTTCCTAATATCTCAAATAAATAATCAAGGACTAAGTAAAGGAAAAGAATGCTGCTGAATGTACACAGTTTCTGGAAAGAAAAATGCAGAAGCCTGCTCACAGTGAGCACATCCTTCAGCTTTCTAATAGAGGAGGCTGGGATGTGCCAACAGCAGAAGATTCCTGTGCTTTACTATGACTCTGGACTTTTAAGATGGAATTAATTTTGCCTAAACACAGTCATTTAAAAGCCAGATGTCTGGCTTCCTTCTACAATTGGTGGAGGAAAAGGGGGTGATTTATCCAACCTCTCTCTGTCCCTAGGCTGTCAAGGGAGCCTAGTTAGACCAGATACTAACTTACAGACAGCTAAAGTTAGCAAGATGAATTGCTCTTTTACTGCTTCATATGTTTAATAAATTGCACAGTTTCCCCACAGTTGTGCATAAGGTCTCTGTTTCCCAGGGAGAAGGGGAAGTGAGGCTGAGATGAACTGACTTCCCTGTGGACAGTTATCAGCAGAACTGAGATTACAACATACATGCACCCGACTCCAGCCCCCCTTTTATACTTTCAAATTATACTGCCTCCCAAGGACAAAGAATAATTAGTCTCCATGCAGGAAACCATTTCCCCTTATGGGCATAAAAGAAGGTCAAAAAATATGGCTAGGTGGACAAACACAACCAGCTCCATCAGGCAGGTTCAGAGATTTAGAGTTGTTCACGGGACATCCAGGGTTCATTACCAAACCCTGCTAATTTCAGTTTCCTAAAGTTGGGCGGCAAGTTTCAGAAAATTGGGCTTGTGAAGAAATATGCAGTGATTTACCTGCTTCTCCTGACAACAGCATTGCGTCGTTGCTGTTGCTCTCTTTGCCGAGCATATGGAAGCTGAGTGCTCCCTGGCTAGTATCCAGACATCCAAAAGTTAAATTGATGGGAATTGCCATGAGGGTTCTAGCTAATGGGAGACATAAAGAATGAAGCCTGTTTTGTTTTTGCTTGTTTCTTTCCTTGTGAGCGTTTTCGTCACAGAACAAACCTAGATACAACTGCATGCAACATATTTCTTCTGTGTTCCCCCCCGGGGATGAGTTACGCCAAGTTGTGATCTGTTTTGCTGTTCCAGCCCGTTGGGCTCATCAGTTTATTCAACTGACTCTTTAAATGGGCCTATTTTTCCTGACTTTGGAAAAAGTGGCAAGAATCTAATTGCACTTGTGGGCATGGGGTGCAATGTCAGGTCTGTGGGATGAAGGGAGGGGAGGGCTCTGTTTCTCCAGATAGGAAGAGCTGGGTGGACAAGCCTCTTGAGGTGCCTTGGGTGATTTGCACATCAGTCATCAGCACACAGGATACACTTTATGTGACATAGCTGGTGTCTGCACAATCCGGTGCAGGATGCTTAGTGGTTTCTTATCCACAGGGACAGATGTTACAGTGAAGCTTAGATATGCACCTGTAGTTAGATTAAACATTTGAGGACCTATCTTGTTCAAGCCATTAGAGCTTGGGGTCCCTCTTCACAGACTGCTGTATATGCACTCTCTGGACCAAACTGTCGATTAATAGCTCCACAGATGGAGAAATATTTTTTTTCCTAAATCACAGTTCTGTTTCATTTTTATGTTGCTTGCTAGATTAAATTTTAGAGCTCTCTGATTTTTTTTTTAATGCAAAGCGAGACCAGGAATTTTTACTGTTGCACAGTTTTGAAAGCTTTTTTTTTTTTTTTTTTTTTTGCCGTAAGCAAAACTCAGGAAATCAAAGGTGATTCATCTTTTAGCAGCAAGCGATTTAAAGCAAACAATGCTTTTTGATTTATGATAATGAAAAAGATTGCAGAGTGATGATGGGGTCAGATGAAAACTCGCACTGCACAGATTTTTATGATAAGTATCATTATATTCATGCACTCAACTAATTCTGCACTATCAGTTTTATTTGTGGGTTTTATTTATTTTAGAAGTTTTTATTTAGGGAATTTATTGGCAGGGTGTGATTGACAGCCTTGGAAATAAAAGTCTGATACAAAGAGAACAGATACAAAATTTCCTCATGAGGCCCTGACAGTATGCCTCAGCTCCTCAGGACCACAACATAAGAGCAGAAGAGCATGAGAGCAGCTTTCTGCTCTTTCCCCAGGAACACATGTAGGACCCACAGTGTCCTGAGGCAAGAAGTTCCACTTTCTTAGTTGCTCTTTTATGATTGAACACATTTGGCTTTTTTTTTTTTTTTTGTCCCCTGCTGGTTTCATCAGGTGCCTCCCCAGTTTGGACCCAGGTCCCTGTCTCTATGCTTCTCATTGTGAAGGACTTTTGGCTTCTGAATCAGTCATTCAGCAACGCAATTTTCTTTTTTGCTGACTTCAGGACTAAACTTAACATAGAAGATGACCATTAAAAACATTAAACACTAAATATGAGCTCTGAAAAATGGAGTCAGTCCCAATCATGACTTTTTTTTTTAATCAACGGCTTTTTGATTTTTAACCTAAATAACATATTTTGCTTCTCTTGTGGATTTAGCACTGCTGAAAGTACTTCTCTGTCATGCTTGTAATCTGTTTTATTTTATTTCATCCTGCTCCATAAATTTTGACCATTTTTTGCTTATTTAAGCTTAGCTTTCATGAATCTGCTTGACTCCAGGAGCCAGAGTTGTAAGAAATGGGTCAAGTACAGTGAGACTGAAAAAAAGCCATAAGAGCTTGCAACACAAAGATTTTGTTTTGTTTTGTTTTCAGAAAACTCATTTAGGAAACACCTAAACCATTCTGTACTTCACATAAACTGCTCCAAAGTGTCACAGCTGGGTTTTATGTTTAGGACAGAGAATCAGGAAAAAGTAGGTCTGGAAAAGGCCTGTTGGTATCAGCTAGCTCATCCCTCTTTCTGAGACAGGATTCCTGTGTGATTTGTTTGTCCAAACTGGCCTTAAAAATCCTCCCATGACAGAGTCTGCAGCCTCTCTAGATAACCTATTCCAGTGCTTAGCTCCCCTTATCACTAGAAAGGTTTTCTAATGTCTAAACTACATCTCTCTCGCTCCAGCCTAAGCTCATTATTTCTTATCCTACCCTCAGTGGAGATGAAGAACGTTTATTTGCTTGTTCTTTGCAGCAGCCTTTTAGAATAGCACTATCATGTCCTCTCTTGGTCCTCTGTTCCCCAGACTAAACAGCCACTCTTTCTCTCTCTTCTCACATGCCATCATTTCTAGACCTCTGACAATACACCCTACCCTCCTTCCAGCTCCCTTGACTTGGCACGTGGCCTTACTGAGGCACAGTGCCTGGAAGTGGACCCGGGGTTTCTTGGAGAGGACAACACTGGGGTGGTGCTGCAGGGAGCAGATGGACCATTTCTCGCTTCCTACTAGCATGGCCTGTCTGTTCATCCCACAACATTTGACTTTTATCCATAGCATCACTGCATTGTGGGCCCAAGCCATGCCCGAGAACTATTTCACCTCTGTGCCCAGCCCTTCACGCAGAGCTGCTGCCCAGCCAGCCACCCCCAACCACCTACTCCTACCTAAGGGCAGCATTTCACAGCTAGCCCTACTGAATTACACCTTTGTGTGGATAGGGGCCGAACAGTGTCTTACACCTGGACTCAGACCTTTGGGCTTCAGCTTGACCCCTTGGGGACAACGCAGTGCAATACACAGGCATAGGAGAGATCTGTCTGAGCACATTCACTTCATTACTAAAAACACTTGATATTGGAGGCCCTGACCTCTCCCTATCTCCCCTTATTTTTCTTGCAACTGGGCGGTGTTACAGGCTAAAATCTCTTTCTTCTGTTCCACAAACCATGCTTCCAAGTAATGGCCAGTGACTTGCTTTTCTTGCGACTACCTGTGTTTGGGACCTATGTCTCTTGCTGTGTGCTCACCTGTGAGGCTACAGCTCCCATTTCAGCCAGGCTTGTTCTACCCCTTGTTCCATCAGAACAATCAGATACTTCCACCACCATTAGACTCACCCAACGGTCAAGAGCACCATATTTGATGTCTCTAGACTGCTGTGCTGACACCTTTTAGGGATTATCCTCCATCCAGTTGTCAGGCACTTTTTCTGGGCCTGCCTGTCTGGAGTGCACTTTAATCACAGTTCTCACACATCCTGGACATGCGTCCAATATATCATGTGAAATGGAGTTCATTGATGGGTACTAGCATATTTCACTCTTCAACATAACTTCAATATGCTTGTCAATTTTTCACTTCATGCACAGTGGCTTTAAAAATGCATTGAAACAGCTTTTAAATGATCTTAATGATGCTGTCGGCAATACCATGAACCTATATTTCCTTCTTTTCTGCACTGGTTGGATCTGCCCTGTCCATTGATGTCTGACACTTTGCAGCTTATAAAACTAAGGTATCAAAAAGATTTATCCATAACTCCTTTAAATGAACAAACAACAAACTCAGATCCTGCAAGGAACAAGACAGCTTTGCCATTAGTTTCCATTTTCACAAAAATACCAGGAAAAAGAGATGAGCTTGTTCTGGCAGTCAGTGTTTTTTACCTCCGTCTGGCCAGTGTCTCATGACTAACTGCTCCATACTGCTCTCACACAGTGGAGAGTATGCTGTGCTCAGTACTCCTTGCTACGCTTCAGTCTGTATCTCTCTAGGAAGTCAATAAGTCACTTTGGTAGTACTGCTCTGCTCTGCTGCAGCCCCCAGTTGTCAGCAGAGTCTCCTAGTAGAATGATATTTGGCGTTTCTGACAGATCTGAAAGAATATGTATGGACCTGTTATTACTGTCCATTGCGAAGACATCATCAAGCTGACACGATCTCATTCCTACACAAGAACAGAGCCTGCAACCTAATGTCAAGGATTAGAGGTAATTCTGGAAAATTTCTGTACTAGTACTGCCTCACCATGTCCATTTTGTTGTTCATTCCAGCCCTCTCTCCTCAGCCCCATCCCATTCCCAAAGTGACTGAAATGACTTTTTGCAAGGCACCTGATACACTTTCTTCAGCTAAGCAGATAAACCTCTTTCTTGAAATGAGTATTAATAAGATCCACCAATAACAGGTGTGCTGCCTTTTTACTTTTGGTTTACAGTCAGGAGCAGCATTGATCCGGCACACGGGTAAGAGGCCAAAATGGAGAGTGGAGGAAATATTTGGTCTTAGACAAGGTTGCCTGGAGAATACAGGTAACAAGTTTCATGATTTTCTGCAGATTGAGACTGGCTGAGAGAGCAGCTGTATTACCTTGAGCTGAAAATATCTCATTGACAGTTGTAATCTGTAGACCTGTCAATTGTTCAAGCCTGTCAAGTTACACCATGTCATTTGTATTAGCTTGATATCTGGAGAGTTATCTCAGCCATTAGGAGAGGTGGTTAAATCTATGCTAGATGGTATACATGCAACATAATATTACTGTTAGGTTGGTGATTGCTAAAAAACTTTCTGATGCTGTTTTGAGTGCCTCAATTCCCACTGAGTAGTAGGTTTTAATTTAAAATAAAAGCCATTAGCAATGCTATGTTCTGAAGTGCTCAGAAACTGGCCTTACTCATATTTTGTTTGGTTGCCAATAGCTTTAATCAGAGTTACCTTTTCTGAGTCATTGGTGTGACTAATACCCTTGTGAGGCCACCTAGAATAGACTTCCTCTGAAATAATTTGTCCTCTTCTCACTGAACTACCTCTGACCCAAAAAGACAACTTTGGTAAATCCCTTTGGTCTTCCTTTTTATCATAGTCTACATGAATAAATAAGACAGGTAAATAAATATATTAGTATGTTTCCTTGGGGCATCATTAAGTGTTCTGCTGAAGGGAGCAGTATTTGTCATCTCTAATGCAAAATAAAATTAGTACAGTGACTTACCCATGCTCCCATTCTGAAGCAGTGACAGAATTAGGATTAGGATCAATCACCTGAATCCCAATACCAAGATTTATTCACTAAAAATAAAAAATCCCAACTTCTCTAAATCCATCACATTGGATTTTCAGATTCATTCTAATTTGGGATATTGACATAGCATTCTAAATATTCCACCCTATTAATTCCTCTCCCCCAGTACGCCTCAATTACAATATTTCCACGTGCATGGACCATGTTATTTGTCAAAAAAAGTTTTAATTCAGCAGAATTGCAGATTGTTCCTAGGTGTAGAAAACAAAAGTGGTGTCCCACCAGTCATGGACCTTTCCTTCAGAGTCAAAAGATCTTTCTGTTCTTGGTGCAGAATGCAAGTGAAACCTTTCACTGTGGGTAGGTTATCTGGGGATTAAGGATATTTTAGGTAATATGATATTTGACTAGGTTCAGATTCTTTGGGAGATGGGTTTTATGTGCTAAATCCATGTCAGTCCAGTGGGTCTTGTTACAGATAGTTAAGGTGTTTGTGTACTATGAGTGGTTTGAGAATGTGTGATAGCAACCTAGTGATTCTAAGTTTTTAAACTGTTGAAAAGTTCCAGTGAACACTGTGGCCTCACTTGTCTAGTTGCTGTGATATCAAAGTTGCTCACACCTTTATGTCCAGCCATGGGTTACGACACCCATTCTCCTGGGTCTAATGACATAATTTCACAAGCATTTCTTTTAAGAGGAGTATGAAGTGAAACATCTCCTTTCCCCACATTTATGTGGGTACCAGCCAGGGGAACCAAGGGACTACTCCAGCTAAAAGTCACTTTGCTTATTTGCTGCTGTTAATCTAGCACACAAATAAAACTATTTTTGTTGGACTGGCAACTGGCCTGACAAAACCACCTGTGCAGGTAACACTGAGCTGGGGTTTGTGGGAGAGGAAGGACCAGGAGGAAGCATGATGGGGGGCAGAGGGTGACAGTCACTGAGGAAAGGTCTTCCATACTCATAAGAACAATTCAAGATTCCTTATCCTGGTGCTTTGTGAATTTAAATATTACAGCAGTTGTCTCCTGTTTTGTTTCGATATTTAAGTGATGCAGTTGCTGAAGACCATGGGCAGCATTAGTCACTGGTAGGCAGTGCAGTCTGAGAGACTGCCTTGTCATCTGAGCCATCTAAACTAACACAGCATGCGTCAGCATTTTTTTCTTTTAATACCTATTAAAATACCTTAATACTGTCTTATATATATGCACATATAAGTGTATGCATGTAAATATATATATACATACATTTGAAAAAGCAGTATGTCTTCTTCCTTCAACAACATTTCATCATTCAACAGAAAACTGCAGACTTGTTAACATCTAATTAAATACTTTCTGATCTAGGATTACCTATTTTTTTTCCTCTATTTAATGAGACTCCTTTAGCAAGATTTGGGAAATAGTGTTTTTTCTTTTCTTTTTGTATTTTAAGTAACCTTTTATTTCCATATGGCTTCCATGACTCAGGTTTTATCATTTATAGATTACAGAGTCACAATTAAAGTCCTATATAAGACTAACGAGTTGAACATAGCAGAGAGAAGCAATTTTAAAAAATGAAATTCTAACTAAATTTTAAATCTGCAGAGAAGGTGTAAATTCACAATGCAATATAGATTACAAAGAGTTAATTTGTCTAATGAGTCAACTGTGAAAAATTCTGTGATGCCTGGAAAATAGAGGTTGTGTGACTTGGTGTAATCATGTCCTTCCCCACCCTCTGCTCCATCATGCCATGAAAACTGCATTATTCTTGATAATGATGTTCAATGAATTTTTTAAGGACTCATTCTTTAAAACATAAGTTTTTTGACTGTGTATTACCCTGAATATTTTTGTGCTGTTCCTGAAGTTGCTATTCTGCAATTTTATATTTTCTGCTCTTGGTGGAAAATGTTTACCCCATTCTGGTTTATTGTTATTTTTAATAAAAATAAACACTTCTCCAGTAAATGAATATGTTTCAACAATACTAATCTAAGATGTGCTTTTCACTTTTATGTTAAACTTTCATTACCTAAGGTCAAGTAATCCTAACCAGGTGGTTACATTCCCTCTTCAGTGCAGAATGAAAGGAGGGTGTGCTGTGGCTTGAGGGTGAGATACATTTCTGATAATCTGCTCTAAGTTGATGTGTTTTCGTGAATCTATTAATTGACTTTTGGAGATTGTCAAACATCTGTTCTCTTGCTTTTGTTAATCATAGAATATCCTGAGTTGGAAGGGACCCACAAGGATCATCGAGTCCAACTCCTGGCTCCACACAGGACCACCCAAAAATCAGACCTTGTGTCTGAGAGCATTGTCCAAAGGCTTCTTGAACTCCGGCAGGCTCGGTGCTGTAACCACTGCCCTAAGGAGCCTGTTCCAGTGCCCGACCACCCTCTCGGTGAAGAACCTTTTCCTAACACCCAGCCTGAACCTCCCCTGTCACAGCTCCATGCCGCTCCCTCGGGTCCTGTCCTGTCACCAGGGAACAGAGATCAGCACCTGCCCCTCCGCTCCCCTCGTGAGGAAGCTGCAGGCCGCCATGAGGCCTCCCCTCAGTCTGCTCTTCTCTGGCTGAACAAACCAAGTGACCTTAGCTGCTCCTCAAACATCTTGCCCTCTAGATGCTTCACCATCTTCGTAGCCCTCCTTTGGACACTCTCTAATAGATTTATGTCCTTTTTATATCGTGGTGCCCAGAACTGCACACAGTGCTCAAGGTGAGGATGCACCAGCACAAAGTAGAGCAGGACAATCATTCCTTTGGCAGATGGTTGAGAGGGGTCTGGCTATAAAATCCGCTACTCTGGGGTGAATCCTGTTGGGTCCCCATGGACTTATGAATGTTCGGCTGATACAACTTTGGACACTAATAGTTTTATGTCCTTCTTATACTGCGGTGCCCAGAACTGCACACAGTACTCGAGGGGAGGCCGCACCAGCGCAGAATAGAGCGGGACAATCCCTTCCCTCGACCGGCTAGCAATGCTGTGTCTGATGCACCCCAGGGGACAGTTGGCCCTCCTGGCTGCCAGGGCACGCTGCTGGCTCATATTCAACTTGCCATCAACCAAAACCCCCAGATCCCTCTCTGCGGGGCTGCTCTCCAGCCTCTCTTCCACCAGTCTGTCCATATATCCAGGGTTGCCCAGTCTCAGGTGCAGAATCTGGCACCTGCTCTTGTTGAACTTCACAAAACTAGTGATTGCCCAGCACTTTAATCTGTCAGGATCTCTCTGCAAGGCCTCTCTTTCTGCAGGAAATCATCAGCTCCTCCTAATTTAGTATCATCAGTAAAGGCAACCCAATTTATCTCAGCAACAGCTCTGGGTCCACGCCAATGGTTACTAAGTGGTTGAATAGGCTTTTTTATTTTTTATCTTTTTTAAATTGCAGTGGGTACAGACTAGGACAGGAAGAGGGAAAATTCTCATGAAAGTTGATGGAAATTCCTGTAGAGGGTCCCATGATGCATGAATCTCTCACTTCCCACATGTGTTGGGCTTCAACTCCCCAGGACCATGAAAATCTTCAATTTAATTTAAGAAAGGGGAAGGGGGAGTACAGCAGGGAAAAAACCTTCAGGAAAAAGCACACATATGACGAGCTGAGCTACTGGTTAGAGGGTACAACCGTGCTTGTTGTGCAAGTTCAGATCCTCCCCTGAGGCCTCCTAAGCCCTCTGAACCATCCACGTGAGATGGTAGGATCAAGAGCTGCTGAAATTTGAGTGCAAGTTTCACATTCCTCCTCTTTCAGACAAGCATGTATTTGTTCAGGTTGCTTTAAATTACTTTTCATTGATCTGGATGTTTCATACTCAAGCTAAAATATAAAAAGGTCACATACAGTAATTAAAAATATATTGTCCTCATGAAAATTGAAGGGGAAATTAAAGCTTTAATTAAGTCAGAACAAAATATGAAAAGCATCATTTTCCTGTACAACAGCTTTTCCTTGAATGTACTTTGCTTTAGGCACACACACTCAAGGATATAGCAGTGCATTTATTTGCTCTTTTAAAACTGTTATTAAATATGGTACAGATTCTTTATCTCTGTGTGTAATCAGCAGAGCTTTCACCTTGTTCATCTTTGCAAAGTTTTCATTGCTGGTAATGATAAGTGAGCCAGAAGAAAATGTGATAAGATACTTTAAATTACTGTGATCTTATGAGAGTGGCACACATTTCAAAAAGGTGTGTACATGGGTTGGGACAGGTCAGTATAAAGATTTTAGTAGTGGTATGGCTATAATGGATGTGTTTAAAAACAAGTCTTGAAGGTATTTATTGCACTATGTGTTTTTTTGTTTTTTGTTTTTTGTTTTTTTGTTTTTTATATATATAACTATATACAATTTATGTCCCAGAAAGGGATGGCTTTAGTTGATGTAGGGCCTTGGACAACTATTCTGGAGTATTTTTAAACAAAATAAATTAAATTTTCCAGTCTCTACTTCTGAACCCCTGAGACTGTGTTTCCTACCTCTGACAACCTCCAAACGTGTCATTTCTGCAAAATCAACCCCAGGCTCCTCCAGCCCTATTCCTCCTTCACTGTGTTTCACCAACAGGATATTAATACCTATGTCTACATATTTTGTTTTAAGAAGGTCTATTGTTTTGCTTTGTCATGTCCTCAACTTCCAGTGGAAAATGGAAAAATTCACCTCACTTATGAAGGAGGTATTTTCCAAAATTAATCTTAGATGAATTTCTGAAAGCATCCCTTCTTCCTTGCCTATGACCCAGGGATAGCTGACTCCTTTTTCTTATCTAGGAATTGATTAAAGAGAATCTGTTACTTTTATAGCTGTCAAGTGCATCTGACAATATTTTTCCTTATATTCACGTGCATGCTGCAGAGGGCAGATGCTTTTTCCTTTTGTTTTCCTGATCTCAAATCCCCAGGAGGATAAAGAGAATTAAATAAAATGTAGAAAAACTTTAGCATCAGAGGTTTCAATATTGCTAAGGGATTTAATATATCATAATTGTTCCAGACTTTGCTGTTTCTTTGTGGATCTCTTTCTCCTTCACTATGATTAAGTTCACAGTGAAGTCTAGATAAATATGACATTTAATGCAATCCTATTCTTGCTGCTATGGAGACATGCCTCATAGAGCATGGGGTCTACGTCACTTTGGCCTACCACAACATGATAAGTTCAGCACACTTCTGCCAGATCTTCCTAGTTCCCTGTCTTGGTTGCTTATAGCTTCATACACATGTAACTATAATACTTGACAACTTTATGTGATATTTGTCATCATTAAAGCGTTTCATGCGCCTCAGTTAATGAAGTCATGTGAATGTCTTTTTAGGCAGGAAGGACCCATTACAACACTGGAAAATGGGGAAATTGAGGTACAGAGATACTAAGCCCAGATCTCCCAAGGTGCTCAAGTACCTAGAAGCCTTTGTATTACGATTTGTCCAGGGGCAAACACATTTGAAAAAGTTTCTGTCTTCTCCCACAACTCTGCCTGCAGTTTGTCCTTCTCCTCAGTCACACCAATTGTGTTGTTTGTGGAGCCTTCTTGAAAGCAGGTTAGTAGCAATGTGTTGCTCAGAATATATCCTGGCCCCATCTTAAGGACTTGATAACAATGGGAGTTTTTTCTTGTCAAAGTTAGAAGCAAAACCAGGACTTTGTTCACAGGGACAGAGTGATAGTCCCTTTCAGGAGAAGCATGTGCTCCTTGCTGTGCATTCGGAGGAGGAGACAACCTTCTGCCCTAAGGCGAAGAAAGCTTTTGTAAGGGTTAAACAAAACAAACATCCCTTTCCATTTTTATTTTTTTATTTTTTAAATCTGGATTTCTTCAGTGACTTCCTTAAGCCATGACTTCAGAAACAGGTGACAGGGAGGAATAGGTATTATTGCCTGAGATCAAAGAGAGGGCAAAAACTTTATTAACCAGCTTTGCCAGTGAAGAAATCATATTTTGGAATAATTTCAGTATAGATTAATGGGAGTTCAGTATAGAAAAAACAGAAGGCTCTCAACCTAGACAGCATGAATGCAGATCTGTCCATATTAGGTCAACATGAATACTAAAATCACTTTGTTTTCTAGCTGTTAACAACTCTCTGCTTAGTAATTTATCAGGCTGTGATATGGGGTCCTGCACTTGACTTGCTGCTTAAGGTTGGAAATCCTTGTTCTCCAGCAAAGCAAAGGCAAACTCCCATGGACCTAGCATGTCACACTGTGTACACTGTGGTGTCAATGTATGGAGTCAGCTTGATGCACTATTTCTTGTAATTTTTATTTCTGCCTTCCCCCTATAGCTTTTAGTAAAGGACTCGGTAATGAGGACTGAATGGCATTTATTATCCAGACAGTGTATCATGGCCAGTTAGCCTGATGGATTGGTAAGAACGTGTCTTGGCTCCATATCATTATACAATCCTTAAACAGGGAATAAAGGCTGAACTGTGACACTATGCAAGGCTTTCAGATTTACCTCGTATTGCTCATAAGGAGCACCTGCCTCCTGTGCACACTCTGTAGGGGATAGTCTTCCGCCAAGACTAGGGCTTTGCTCAGATTTCACATGCAGCAGGCATCGGTGCACTAAGGCTGTATCTGTATACAGGAGAAGGCCCAGGCAGATGCAGTTGTGCTAGTTCTTTAACTCCCTTACTTTTAAAATGTTTTAGAGGCACTTTAATTCTCTGAATAGGGAAATCAGGGCATTTGTGCATTGCTATTTAAGCCTTAGGACATACCAGGACTTACCTCTAGATTGGTTCATCTGCTTCATATCCCAAGTCCTAGTAATTTGGATTTCTTTCTTTCTCCTGGAGCTCTAGCTGCAGTCAAAGACTTGCCAATCTTCTGTAAGAGCTGAGGTCTGTCTTTTAATGGTGTCTGAACAAGACACTTGTCTTCCCGCAAAAACACCGCGGGCATCTCTTGCCAAATTAAAGCCCTGGTGGCATGGACAGTTACTGCATCAGGAAAAACCTCAAGGAATGTTTATTTCTGCAAGTGGGTGATGCAAAAGGACTGTAAGAGCAAACTGATAGCAACAACTCAGTGACTTCTGTCAAGTGAAAGAAAAATGTGCTTTGACCCTTTGGGAAATACATTTGGACATAGCTAGTCATAGAATATTTAAAGGAGCCTTGGGGAGAACTTCTGGTGAGAGAGTTTAGTTTGCAGCCACTACCTGTGGTAGCCGCGAGCTGTCGCATTCATTTTTCCTCTCTGGGGGAGAAGAAAACTATGCCTGTTTTCAGTGACGATGGGGGCTTGCTGTAAAACAACTTTCTCTGTGACTGTTGTGCTGTATTTGTGGGGAGGCAAAACTGAGCAAATCAGACTTGTTTACAACAAATAGTACTTGCTCCTTGGAGGTTGTCGTGATGCAGCTTTCCCAGTTCAAAATGATGCTAATTGGCTCCCACCTAGCCACCAAAGGGAGGCTCTGTGATTTCAGATATGTCACCTGCTGGAAATGACTAGAAGCCTGCAAATGTATTCAATTCCTCAGGGAGTGGTTTTTATCCTTTTAAATGAGTTTTTGTGTGAACAGGTATTTGATAGAATATCCCCGGTGTAAGATAAATAGTTTCCCTGAGTTCAGGACTAATTATCCTCAGGGACACAACAGACCGAACAGCTAGATGAGCCAGAAATAAAATGGTATCTTGTGGCTATAGTGGGAAGTAGGCAGTTACACTCCTACCATACATGATTAGATGGCTATCAAGCTTGTTATTGTAGGAGAGGAAATGACCGGCTTTCTCATACAGAGCCTCCACAAATAACAAAGTACATGTGCACTGCAGCAGCACTCTCTCTCTGTCATGTATAGGCAGATGTACAGCACCAGTAGCCATTGCCGGTCGTACATATTTCCGACCAAACATGTTTATAGGCCACAGCCAAACAGGGAACTTTCTGTGCATGTAGTGGTGCACGTTTGTCATGTTTACATAACATCCATATTTAAAATATGTGTATCTTACTGAAGAATAAGACAGAATGCTTTAGTTCTCCCCTACAAATCCAGGAATAAAATCAGTTTTTGTCATGTTTGCCCAGTGCACAAGATCTTTTTCTGTTTTCTTTATCACTTCAGTTTTTCTCAGTTATTTTTCACTGACACTTAGTTCAATGTTTGAGGCTCCAGGTTGTGACTGGAGGCTAAGGGGTGAATGCGTGTTAAAATAAGGGGTGAATGCGTGTTAAAATTGCTCCTGTAGTCTGAACAAAACCAACCAGATATCTCATGAGAATTCAAGGAAAAGTTAAATCTTGCAGCTTTCGGTTAAGGTGTTTTTTTTTTTTTTTNTTTTTTTTTTTTTCCCCCCTCAGCCAAAGCTCCCATTAAAGCCAGCTATAGTTTTGCCTGAATAAGGACTGCAAGACCTAGCCAAATTTTGCAGGATAAAAAGTTCATCTGCTCTTTAAACTCCGGATAAGCATCTGAACTCACTGCCACAGTCCCAAATTAGATCATTCCCAGCACAAGCTTTGCTCCAGGAGAAACCTTGCCAGGCCACGCTGCTGGGGGCAAAGGCTTCCCCAGGGTCTGCGGGGGCAGGGTCCGTGCCAAGGTCCCTGGCTGGGCAGGCCTGGGGGGCACCGCCACCTCACAGCTGCGGAGAGGGCAGAGGGAGGTGGAGAGGTGCACAGCATGGGTCTGAAGCCTGTGGTTGACCATACCGGCCAGGATTTGCTGTGTGTCACATTGACCACAAGTGTTGTGGCATCTTCCCCAGGCAAAGCGTTGTGGTGTGCATCCTGGAGGTGACAAATGTACAGATCATTGCAGCTTGGGAGGAATGGGTGCAAGCTCTTGGCTGGCTGAAGGCACGTCTGGCTGACACTGCTATTTATATCTGGGGGAGACAGAGTGTAACAGCACACAGAGCCTGCGTGTAGCTAGCTCTAACTGTTTGAAGGGCACATGCCTTCAGCGGAGAGGGCAGTTTGTCTCAGCTCTTCTGGGTGCAGCTCTGAACTCTCCCTTTTCTCACCAGCCGGGGTGATCCTCCCCCTGCCTCCCAGGGTAGAGCGAGTACTTCAGCAACACATTTCTCTAAAAGACTATTTGGAAGTGTTTATTGCTGAAGTTGCCAAATAAAGAAACAGAAAAAGGAGAGAAGTCCCAGCTCTAGCCAATGGCTTCATGCTCAGAACGGTATTTTAACCAACTGTTGAGTCCGAGTGCTCGCAGTGCCCTTGAGCGTAAGGCGTGCTGGGGAGGTGTGAGAGCAGGTCTTGCCTGGCGGAAGGAGTGTCCCTTTCTGCGGGGTCCCTCCAGGCCCTCGAGGCAGTGCCGTCAACAGGAGTGGAGGAGCTGCCTCCCAGCAGCCCAAGAATCCCTAAATTTTAAGGCGAGCGTTGTGAATGCGGAGGTGGCATTCATAAATTACAATTCTCTAACCAGGGTGCCTGTGACTTGTGCCTTCACATATTGCAGTCGCAAAGCTATGAATTTTCTGATTTTTGTCACACTCTGATAAGATTAAAAAAACACAGTTATATTCGATCCCGCTGACTGAGTTGCAGAAGTAATTTCTCATTCAATTGAAATCTAAAACTTCGGAGATTTCACGTCCACTGGGATGGAAAGTAATTTATCAATTCCCATTAGCTTCAGCCACCAATCAGGGAAGTTTTTATTTTCATTTTAGCAAAAAGGATAATGTATACCACCTACATTTCATACACCAACAGGGATTTCAGAAAGCAAGCAGCTAAAGATGTGCTCTCTGCCTGTTTTGAAAAAATACCCCTTTTCAAGAAAAACAGAACTTTGTATTTGGTCTGTAACTTTTATGAGGAGAAGGATTCAAAAGTCAATACCTGTATGTTTTGAGACTTGCCCTTTTTCAGTTACTTTGAACAGCTTTGTGGCCTGTGGCCTTTCGAGCTTCTTTTGTCCGTGCACATCTGCATTTCTTTTGGGAGTTGCTCTTCTAATATGCAAACATTTGCTAATGGTCTTACAATGACTGCAGATTACATTTTTTTCCAAGGCATGCAGGCAGAAAAGGGGAGGTTGCCAGTCCCTTATAAAAACAAGAACAGTGACATGAACTGCCTTTGGTTCTTGTAAAGATAAATAAAATACAAGAAATGCAAAGAAGAGGCATTCTGACAGTTGCTTTAGTTCCCTGAAATTCCTATGGTGGAACATTTGGAAGAAAGAGAGACTTGCTATTAGTCAACTGTATTGATTTCTGCCACTAAGGAAAGTGGGAGAAAAAATATTTACTGTGCTAAACCGCCGGAGCTTTCAACCAGTTCATATTGAAAATTGTCTCCTACGGATTTCCCTCCCTGGCTTTTCCTCTACGGAAGGGAAGACTGGAAGAGGCATCAGCACAGAACAATGAGAGGCAGTTCCTGTGTGCCCGCCAGCCTCTGCAAGGGAAGTACGCGCTCTGCCGGAGGAGTTGCCTTCTTGCTGTGAGCAATGGGTCACGAAGCAGTTTTCAGAGTCATAGCAGATCAAGTATTGCTGTGGTTAGAAAGTGATCATTGTTTATTTTTAGATCTGGTTCCTCTAAATGGCCTTTTCAATTGCTGTGGATAGTTGCAGGCATAATAGTTATAGTAGACAAAAAAACAGTTTTGTTTCAAGCTGCTTAATATATAGGCTGAATTTCATAACAAATCATCTGGTTTTGAGTTTGGGAGAACTGGAACAAGTGTTGTTTTTAGGTTATTTTTGGTGATTCTTTTCTGTTTCATGTGCAAAGTTATTATTTAAACATTTGCTGTTTGTTTCCTTAACAAAATGTAAGCCAAAACCAAACTCATCCATTTCAACAAACTCTTAAAGGTTGATAGATGGATAGATTTATTTTATAGTGTAGCTCTACTCAGAAGAGTGGCTTTGTAATAATGGTATCTTCTTCCTCAGCATGACTGCTGCTTGTGTACATTCAGTCAGATCTTCGACTTTACGACAGAAATAAGTCATGACTACGTCTTACTCTTGTTAGCCCTGTGGAGACTACATAGCTAAGCATCAAATATAGCTGAGAGATAATGAGCAAGATTTTTCAGCGTTGAGCATTACAGCCTCAGCAGCTGAGACTTCAGTAAGCTATTGACTACCCCTTACAACAGTGGGTTAGTAATTTCTAATCAATCGCACCTATACAAGCCCAGTGAAAACAGGGCACGTGGACAGGCATAGACAAAGGCTTCATTTATTTGACAGAATGTAGTTTGTTTCTCGTGATAATTGGAATGGAAAGGACATAGTTTCATTGCCAGAATCCAGGTAGAACTAGAAGGACCAGGAATTACAAGTTTTTTTTCCTGTGAACTCAGTGTGTTTGAGATTAAAAGACTGTAAACCTGGGACCTCACAGTATTATTTCATAAGTGCTTTTCAGGACAGAAGGCACAGTAAGCACAGTGCCAAGAAGGGGGAAAAACTCACTGGGAGATGAAGGATCTTTAGCAATCATATCTAGTAGGAAACTGATTTATTCTAGGAGGAAAGAATGGCGATTATTAATGGTTAATAGGGATGTGAGTCACCTAAATTCTGGCAAATATGGAAGATCCAAAAAGATTCAAAGAGTACAGTAGCCAAGTAGATAGAATAATAAATAAGCAAACTTTTTTTTTTTTCTTTTAATACAAAAGTTGCCAATTATATTTGAAGATGTATATTTTCTCAGGTAAACTAGATTCTTGTGGGTAGATACAAACCCAAATAATTCCAGCAATCATGTTTTTCTGTGCTGAAAGACAAGTTAACTTCACTCCATAGCTATCCCTAATCTCAGGTTAAAAAGAAAAAAAATCCAACTTCCTTCTCAAAAAAAAAAAAAAAA
>VXAA01007265.1:242091-258951 GCA_013399115.1 Anseranas semipalmata
AAAAGAAAAGAAAAGAAAGAAAAAAAAAAAAGAAAAAGAACACAAAGTAAACCCAAACAGACTGCCTGCATACCTGACTTTTAATTTGTAACACAATTCTAGGACTGTGAAATCGACACGAAACAGTAATGAAATGGAAGGCTAAACCTCAAAGATTAAACTTATGTTTACCCTTTCAGTACTGTATTTTAAGACATGATTTTTTTTTTTATCATTGTTAGATTTTTTGTAACTAACACTTCCTTTAATACAAATTGGATTTCACATTGAATCTAAGTATATCCTATATTATATAAAACACTTCCTTCACTTGATTCTTAAGGTTTTGGCTATTAGAGTTCAACACCGAATCATTAGTGTTTGAAACTGTAGTACATAGTAAGTTGCCCTAATAGATTTTCTGTGGTGTACCTGAAATTAGCCAATGAATTTGTGAACTCCTTCCGAATAGCTAAAAATAGCTGCTGTGCTTCTAGAAACCTGAGGCAGAGGCTGGAAAGTAGATGTGATATTTTGTAATTTTTGAAAATTATGAAAAGTACAAATAAGAAAGCCTGGGGAGCTGTAATAGGAACTGCACCTGTTAGGTCCATTTTTCATTAATAAAGTAATGAAGAAAATGTTAAGGGAAAAATGTCTGCAGTTACCTGGCAGCTGATGAACAATAACAACTTTATAAATATATATAAAATAATCTGTGGCATACTGGATTGATTTTTTTTTAACTACTGTATTTGTAGCCAATGGTAATGATGGCATGACTGAAATACAGTGTGTTATTAAAGAATTTGATACAATGCCTCTAATTCTGAACAATTATTTTGTAGCAGCTTGGGTATAAGTATCGTCTTATGCATGGAAAGAGTGTGAATAAATTGTGGTGGTTTGCAGCAAAATATTGAATCCTGGGAGGTGCCCAAGTGAGGTGGTGCGGGGCAGTGTTATGTTAGATTTTGTTTACGGTGTTTATTAATGTTTTGTGAGAGAAGAGTAAACTGCACATTAATTATGTTCCACAGGGACTAAATGTGGAGGTGTAGCAGAGGATGGACTAATCACTTTATCACTTGCTGGGCACTCTGAGCTGGTATAATTTAGTATACCCCAAATAAAAGTGGGAATAAATTCTCCCTGATAGGAAATTTATTTCCTAGGTTTGTATCTGGATCTGCATTTTATTCCCTTCAGACACTATATATCTATTCTTTTATGCCAAGGCTACTGGCTTTTCTCTTATTCTGGGTGCCGGGAACACTGAATAGTTCTTGAATTGCTTATAGGTGATGAAAAGTGCAAATAAAATAATTTTATTAAAGGAGAAAAAAGAATAGGATAAATATCAAGGATCAAGAAGTGATACAAAAGGACCAGAAAAAGCTAGCAGAGTGGGGACAGGTGGCTGATGAAGCAAACGTGACTTTATTCTTTGTTTGTCATATATTTACATGGTGTGTTCACTGCTCTCCTGTGGAGAAAGAGAAGGACATAGCCATCCATGGAGAAGTCTCACACAAAGGCTACAATATGATGCTGTGCTGATGCTTTTCATAGGAAAATTTCTCTAATTCTCCTAATTCCATTTTCCACCATTACAGGGATCCTCTTACTGGGGGAAGACAGAAAATGAAATTATTGCATGGGCCTTTGGAAGACACTTGAGTTATTGGTCTTGATGGTGGGCACATTTCTAAACTGGAACCCTCTGGGCAGGAGGTATTTTCCTGTCAAAATGAGTACTAAGGAAGTTTAATGCCTGTGGAAAGCCTCATCAGCCTTTGGGGATGCCTGCATGATGGCAGTCGCGGGGGTGACTGCGGTACGAGCAGTCTGCCTGAGCTGGCTTTCATCACAGGGGGCCAGATGTCAACAGCACTGAAGTTGCAGTGTATGAACTTCAGCTTTTCTCAAACTGGTCAAGCTAAAACCACCTCAGTGGCAGCTACCTGTGCTCTGACTGAACAGAGGCTGACTCTCAGAGCAGGTGAAGAGCAGCACAAACTTCCTTGCCCCGGATCATGTCTTCTGTGAGGAAGGATTTTAAAAGGGCAAGTTCAAAGGGAACCCAGGCAGGCAAGGCCAGTGTGTTTGAGGCTGCCAAGAATGGTGCCTGTAATTGCAGTAATATTTAGCTCATTGGAGTGGAAATGATAACCCTGCTGTTTGTAGACAAGAGAGTTTTGATTTAAACCATTGGCTTACTTTAAATTACTTTAGGCAAGAAGTGTGCTTTGGTGCAGCTTAGGTATGGGCATGTGTTTTATCCTCTTGCCTGTGGTGTTAGCATGAAAACTTTTAGGAGAGTAGGAGATTGGGTAGTTGGGGTGGTTATACAGCAAACTTCTAGAGGAAGATCTTATCTACTAACACCTAAAAGTCTCCATGTTATCAGTGGTTTGAGCTAGTGAGATGTCTTATTTATTCCTCAAGAGTTTTCCATATTGATTGGGCTTAAACGTGCTTCTTCTACAAAAATGTCCATCAGGGTGATTAAGTCTCACGTAAAAAGTGCAGTAAATTCTCCCTGGCTCCAAGAGACTCTTTTGCAGCGATTCTGTGCAGATGCTTCCTCCCCAGCACACCTTAAATCAAGTACCATCTGGCAGTTTTGACTTAGTTCCTCTACCATGTCTATTCTTTGAGAAAGTGCTGGAGACAACTGCATTTAGCTATGTGCACAGTCATGTAGGATCTCCCCTGTAACTTCAAGGCTGGAAAACTTGAAAAACGTAAGGCACTGGGATAGGGATTGAAAACCTTCCTCCTGCTGCCTCAAGGCTCAGGCCCAAACCAATGGAGAGGTAGCTGCAGGAACAAACAATAAGAAAAGGGGGGGATGCACCCTGTGGCAGGTGCAGGGCAATGTTACCCCAACAGAGCTTGAAGGACGTCCACCTACCAGTGCAGGGGATATGCTTGTGGTTTCTTTGCAAACCAGGGAAGCTTATCCAGTACAGTGCATCCTCTATGCTGCTAACTCATATCTAGGGAGGGTAGATGTGGTCCACTTGCTCTTGATTTCCATGTGGGACACCACCTACCTTCCGGAGAGTGGGAAAGGAGCTATTTGTGACCTTCTTTCAACATGGAGATTGCAACTCATCTTTTCCTGGTCCTGTCAAGTCAGGAGTCACCTTGTTCCCTCCTTCCTCACAGACATAAGAACCAGCAGAAACTGCCCCTCAGTCATGAGGATGGCTTTTAATGGGGTGCCCCATATTTTAATTTATGGAGAACCATAATCAACCAAGGTGACTATAAAGAAAACACCACCAGATTCACCTAACTATGCCTAAGGTGCGCTTGACAAGATGTCAGTGTGCCACCAGCACCCATTTGGTTTTCTTCAGTTTCTCTGCTGTAACAACACAAATTATATGGCTGAAAACCTTTCATGGTTCTTGGACACAGGTCTATCCTGCAAACGTTCAATTGGGTCTGATTATTAAATGCTGCTTTATGGTTTGATTTAACATGCTTTTGTTGGGCAAACCTCCTGGTGACATTAAATGACTCCCTAAGTGAGGAAAAGTGGATTTTAGAGGGCAAATAGCTTGAAATATTTGTTGGGGAGCTAGTTTGAAAAGAATAACAAATGGAAACTATTTTTGTCTGGGAGACTTTGAATTCATGACTAAAGCATATAGCAATTTTCATTTAAGCCTTTTTGTGTATGTTATATATATATATAATACATATATATATATGTAATATATGTATGTATTCCTCTCAAAGGGAACACTTGGGGATTTCAGGCTTTTTAAACAGTTCTCTCTGTCAAGGGCACTAGTCCATAAGTTGTGATTTTTGGATCACTACTTCTGCTAAGCTAGTCTAACTGAGGAATATGGTAAAGGTTTCAAACTGGCAGAGATATGCCTGAGGCAAGCTTCAGGCATATTGGCACCACAGCTACTTTGCTGCTCTGCCAGCAGAAAAGTGGTACCATATAGACTGATTAGAAGAACATGGATAAGGAAGGGGTAGAGGATGCCAGATAAAATAAAAAAAGAAACCTTCAGGAAGAAGCAATTTTTTTTTAAGAGCTTTGAATTATTATTATTATTATTATTATTATTAATCGTGGAAAGATATTTTTAGTGCTTTTTTGAGTTTAGTGCCAGTTTAGTCTGAAATCATGTGACTTGGCAAGTTTTAAATGGGGCTATTCCTGGTTTACTCCAATATGAATGAGATGTGTTGCATGTGAAATCAAAGGCATTTCTGCTGTAAACTGCAGTTTCATATCAGGTTCTTAATTACACATCACAAGCCAGATGGGAGTGCATTTTTTACCTGGTTCTTGATGACACATGTTGAAGCGCAAGGCATTTGTGAAAATTGTATCCAGATTATGATTCCTAAAATTTGATGATCTTTTAGACTTCATGCTCTTTGATCTATCTAAACATTAAACACTGACATATAATTCTTTGTATATATAAACATGCTCTTTACTTTCCATTTTCCAGTAACTACAGGGAGGTTATCAACAAGACAGAGCTAGGTTCCTCACAGTGCTGTGTGCAGGGTGGATAACCAAAAACAGGCATTAATTGAAATGAAAGGTTTAGACTTCATATAGCCAAACAGGTTGTCCAGCGAAGCTGTGCAGCCTCCATCCTTAAAAGTTTTCAAGACCCAGCTGGAGAAAGCCCTGAGCAACCTCATCTGATCTCATAGGTGACCCTGTTTTGAGCAAGAGTTTGGACCAGAAACCTTCTGAGGTTCCTTCCAACCTGAATTATCCTAGGATCTTATGAGTGTTAGTTGCTAGTTTGTACAGTCTAATCTGAAAAATTATTATGGGGAGTGTTAAATGAAGATGGAGTCCTTTCCCAAACTGGAAATCATTTATAACATGGAAGGGCAGCTAGGACACTGTCACTGCTGACAGAAGATTGATGTTCAGGAAGACAGGTTTATAAATCATCAAGATGGGAGCTGAACTCCCTCTGGCACTGTTTGAAATGTGATTTATACATATTTTTAATGTAGTTCTCTGGTCAGCTTGGCCAGGGCCTAGGAAGGAGACTGTGGTAGTTCAGCTCCTTTCTTCTTCATTTCCTGGTCTCTCTAGAGCAGCAGTGGAGAGATTAATCAGTTGTGAGCAATTTCGTAGGTTTACATATTAGTAAAAGTGAGGACAAACCAGGTCAGCTGGGGTTTATGCTGGCAAACTCTGCTGTGTTACAGTTATTTTCTTGGGACTTTTTTGTCTGAAGTCTTAAAGCTTTCTGAAGAAACTTCTTGCTTTTTACTCTTCACTGCCACTTAGAAGGATATTCAGATCCCCTTCTCAAGTTTTTCCCCTCTTCCATTTCACTTCTGCCAGTTGGGCAATGACTACCAATTCTCTTAGCAACTGCTCACAGATCTCCTACCCCGTCCTCCAGCTCCGCAGGCAACGTTAATGAACTGTTTGATGAGAACAGCTTTTGCAGCATTCCAAATGATACCTTCAGGGACCCCTTTGGGAACAGAGCTCCTCCACTTCTCTGGGTTTCCTTGATTAATTAGAAATCCCTGTCCTGAACTCCCACCCAGGACCCTCATGCTTATTCTTTTGTCCAAAGGGTGAATTAATTCCAGCTCTTACCCACTGACTTCAGTGGATTTATCACTGGAACATGAATATCTTATTGTCTTTCACTTCTGAGTACCACTAGTACTAAGATAACTGCAGTTTTATGAGCTCTGTGTTTAGTGACTGCCATTAAAAAGCAGCGCTTTAGTGCCCTCTGATATTTGAGCTTTACTGTGGTATTTGTAGTATCTTCTATAGTGAGAACAAGAAGTACTGCAGTAAAGACAAAATTTGAGGTGCCGTAAATGTTAAATTTATTTTAAACGACCCACTGCAGGCTGACAAGATATACTTAAAACTTTAGTCTATAAATATAAAAATTGATCCAAGACTATGTCCCAGCAAAGTGAGAAAGAAGTAATGGTTTTCTCTCAGAGAAGTTGCCTCTTGTGTGAATCATTTACTACTAAACCTTCCAATTTTTAGGTTATTCTATGATTAGTGACCTTTGGAAGCAGTACTTCAGCTTGCCTCTAACTGCCCAGTCTGCTGTTAGGGGAGGGCCATCTTTGCAAGGACCTGACCATGTCACCTGTAGGGGATCACTCACCTCTTAACTGTGATTGCTCCAAGTCTGAAGGAAAAGTGCATTATTTGAGACTTCTAGCCCAAAGCTCTGAGCAAAAATGATGTCTGCTGATTTCATTCTAAACTATAAGTAGGGCATCTTCAGATGTCTAAAGCTGGCTATCAACAGAGAGGGCCTATTTTTTTTTTTTTTTTTATGCTGCTGGCATAGGTGGAAACTTATGAGAAAATAGCCCAAACTTTTGCAAGGTATTTTGCAAATGTTCTTCATGAGAGGATTTTTTCATATATTTCTTCTTTGGAAGGAAGACAAGCCAGTTGGGTGAATAATGAAAAACAATCCTGTTCAGGAAGAAATTGCTGCCACATGGCCAAAACCCTCTCTTTGTTGATGCAAGAACACAGCTGCTTGGGTCACAAAGTCTAGAAGAGTTATGGTATTTTTCTATATGTGAAGAATGTGTGAGGAGAGGAAGGGAGCTGACAGTCCTGTAGCCCTCCTTCCCTTTGCTGCTGGTGCCCTTGAGTGCCACAAAGGCCACTGTACCCTGCACTGCAGCTGTGAGTGCAGCTGTGTATGTCCCCATTTAGATCTTTGTCTTCTGCTTCAGCCTTCTATCACACTGATACTGCTTGGATGTGTTGGCCTCTGAGGATCAATGTGCTGCCACTTGCCCACCTCCTCAGTTACAGCCCATGCCCAAATCAGCGTTCAGACAGCCATAACAGTATGAGTTAGCAGCTGGGCAAATTTAGCAGTGCGTGGAGAATCCTGTTAAACGTGGTTGGGTTCCTCCTGAGGCCTCAGCATTTTCCACCTCTGTTTTTACCCAGTACTAAAACACCGTGAGACAGGGTCTGAATGGAGATGCAAAAAGGCTGTTGCAGTGCCTCACTGCTTCATGTATCGAGGCATGTCATTAGCAGTCCCCTGGTGCTAAGCGATTCTATGAAAAGCAAATTTAAATAAAATTTGGCTGTAGATGAACATTTTATAAAAGGGGTACTGATTACCATTTAGGTATACTTTTAGTCTCAGGACTAAATAAAAGAATGTCTCCTGGTTCAAGCTGGCAGGGCTGCTTGTCTTGTGGTGGTTTTAATCTAAGGTTGTCAAAGGTGACTAGAAATTTTTGGTGCTCAAATGGAAACATTTTAGAGGTCTAATTTTCAGAAGAGTTACAGAGCATGTTTTGGAAAACAGACAGTTAGGGGCCTCTCAGAGGATGCTTTGTGAATCTGCCACCCTTTCATGAAAAACTAGACTGTAGGCTTTTGAGGAGAGTTACCTGCATTTCCTTTGTTTACATTACCCATGTTAGCTGGTCAAATTAACTACACAATCTCTCTGGGATCCTTTTGTAAGTACTGGAGACACTGTCTATTCCAAAAAAACGGTGCAGAATAATGACAAAGAGCATGTTTGCAGCCCAGAGAGAATAGTCAGCTACCACAAATGTCTGTGTTAGGTGGATGGGTAGTGCAAACACATCTGAGAACATTTTAGGTATGTGGGTCCTGGATAGCAGCATTGTTGCTGCTTATAATTAATTATACAGTTATATGCAGAACTATCTAAATTGAGTTATGTATCCTAAAATTAGGAAACAGAGTAAGTGGAAATGGAGGTATTTGAACAGTGCATCAGCTTCTGCATTTGAACGTTACAGTGTGCTTCATCATCCTCAGTCATTAAGCAAATTCACGTGTGAGTGCAACTGTGGGCATGCATGCATATTTAGCTCTTTCCAGAAACCATCTGATTGACTCTGTTGCTTCTTCAAAGAGTATATGTCTTTTAAATCTCTATTATGCCATGTTAATTTATGATTATTTTTTTAAAGGAAATAGTCTTCTTTTAAACACACACACACAAATTTTAAAAGTGCTTTTACATATAACTCAAGTTTCCGTTGACATGTTTTAAATGTTTAAAACAAGTGCAACAACAAAAGCAAATTGAGCAATTTTCTCAGAATCGTAACATGGAGAAAAATCCTTCCATTGCAGGCACAGATCTCAGCTACATCATGTTCCCAACCCTGTTCTTCCCCTCTCCCATTGGAAGTCCAAAGAAAGAAAGCTGCTCGCAACATGAGAGAGAGAAAAGCTGGTTCAAGTTAGGTTTAGCCAAACGTGAGAGGAGAAGCAGGCATTGGTTTCTGAAGTCTGAAATACTTTGTGGAAAGGACTATGACAACTTGTCACCAGCAAATACAAGATATTTTAGCCCAATGCTTCTTCTGACCAAATGCTGCTGTAGCAAGGCAATGGTTTGAGGCTCTCCCTTGTCAAAATGTAGTGAATGTATAGTTTGTGTATCAATTTCACCTGCCTCTTTTGTCAAAGCCTTCTCAGGTTCCTGTATTTAGAGGCCAGAAAGGCCTCTGGTGACCTCCTAAATAAAACAAGCCATGAAATCCAACCCAGTGATGTCTGAATAAAGTCCCTAGCTTCTATTTGAGCATAGGCTTTAGTAGACATCCAGTTGTGTTTTAAACACATCAAATAATGACAAATCTACTGTATCCCACAGGAAACTGTTCAAATAGTTATTTCTTCTCTCTCAAAAGCATGAATTTCATGTTGCATTTGAATATTTCTAATTTCAGGTCCCTGGTGTTTCATATCGCATTATCCAAAGATGTTAACATGCGTTTAGCATTGGCTTAGATGAGCCACTTGGAGCAACTGTTGCCCCAGCTATTTAGTCACCCGCTCCCCAGAGGCAGCTGTCCCCCAGAGCAGGGATGGCTGAATGCCTCCTGAACCGTTTATAATCATAAACAGATCCTAGGCAGCAGCTTGCAAGAAACAAAGACTGAGCTGGTTCTTGCTGCAGCCATACAGCTTGGTCTGATGCAGCTTGTTTATCAATATTTTAATGTACTAGACTGAGGTACTTGTGTCCATGCACATAGTTATGATCAAATCTCTTCCTAACCTTCTCTTTGAATAGACTGATCTCTGAATCTTTCATGGTAAAATGTGCATTTGAGACCTAAAATGTTTGTAAGTCTTTTTTCAGCTGCATTTCAACATGTGGACATGTGACTTGGATAACCATTCTTGGATAATGATTCTGCAAGCTGTGTTAGTCTACATAGACGTCTCTTCAGTGAAAAAAGATGAACCCTCTGTTCAGATGCTTCTTTCCAGGTAATGTTCCCAGTCCTGAAAGTATGACCTGATACCAGACTCTTCCAGAAAAAAGTAGGTGATAAAACCTTGATATTTTAAACCCCAGCTAAATTTAAACCCCAGAGAAACAAAAAGTAAATGGCAAATCTAGGGCTATTTGAACTACATGTTTTACTTTGTTTTTCACTTCTGTGGTGGAAAAAGTTAGCAGAATACAAAAATTTTGCATTGAAAACACATTTTTATTTGATTTTTAAAGAGAAGTATTTTATTTCTACAAGGAACTGGCAGTTCAAAGCAGCTTATTAGGACTGTTCATTTCCACGCAGAAGTTCACTGGAGTAGCTGTAATACATTGTGTGACCAAATTAATATGTATGAGAACATCCAATATGTGCATGCAAAGCCTCCTTGTTTTTATGGCAGCTCGCTATGCAGCAATTCAATGAAGTCAGCAGAGTAGTCTGAATTCAAGTTACTTTGCAGTGAATTGGAAATCAGGAGGAGTATGGGCTACCTTGCATTGTCGAAGTAGGTGAAGTTCATTAATGTTCATTTTGGGAATGATTTAATGATGAGCAGTTGATACATTGCCAGCTCATAAAGTCAGCTCAATATCAACTCATTAGCAAGAAGCTGAACTCTGAGTTGTTATGAGACTTGTACCTTAAAGAATGCTTAAGGGAGAATCCTAATCTTATTAAAAGAAAAAAGTCTCCAATATAAGAAACATTTTTTAAAAAATAGGGTTAGAGTTTACAGAAGTGATGTTGGAACTGCCTTGAAACCTCACCCTTAAAAATAAAGCATGAATAACAAGGTATGTCAATGTCTTTCTTGTGCTAACACTAAAACACTATTCTTTGTATCTGCTAGAAGTGGCTTATGTAGAAGGCCTGCTATCTTATATTTTTAAATCAAGGAAAATAACACAACTTAATTGAAACTCAGTATACAAAACCAAATCAGTAACACCATATCAAAAGCACAGACTACATCTGGTCTCAATCAGTTTATGTACAACATTCAACGCACTTGAAAGCACACCACCCACAGCAACATCTCCCAGCATGCTGAGAGTTTCCAGCTCTACCTTCCTTGCTTTTTTTTTTCCCTCATTTAGAGTGTTTTCTAAAAGCAGACAAATAAACAGACTTCATTTTCATGATTCACATTTTCCAAAATCTTGCGTTAGCAGTACTGGCTTTTTTTAAGCTATTCATGCCTTCCTTCATTTATTGTCCAAGGTACCAAGTGATTTGATCCATAAGTCCCATTGATTTGACATGTACTTTGCAACTCCTAAGGCATTTTCGCCCCATAGACCCACATTTCTTTCCAAGCCTGTTATTTGGGGATCCCAAATATCTGAGATTATCTTTTAATTATTTGTTTAACTAAAGTACTGATGTATTGACTTAATTGTGTCTGTTCTCATTTATCTGCTTAAACAAGCAAGAAATACTAAAAGATAACAGCACTGTTGATTGACAGATAACAGCACTGTTGATTGACTATATGACATTTGATGCAATCCGTATCAGCCACAAAGTCTGCATTAGGTTTGCAATCAGAAGTTGTCTCCAAAATCACAAGGAACAGGAAATCTGTTGATGCTAGGAAGAAATTCAGTTCCTGTAGTAAAGAATCATTTGTTTTGGTTTATTCACCCCAGTAACATATATGAAGGCAATGTCAGTAAATCAGTTAACAGCAAAAAAAATTAGCTCCTAAATAATAATTGCAAACTGGGAGATCCATCAGTTTCATTCCTGGTAGTTTAGAAAAAAAAAAAAAAAGCTAACTTCTGTTATTTGTAATGTGCAGTTTTCCACCTCTTAGAAATGATTCCTAAGAAAAATTTGTAGTCTGAATATCGTATTATCCTTTGGATGTTTCAAATTGTCCATACCTTGGTCTGGACATTGGGGATATTTTTCTCAGCCGAATCGAAACAGTGGATTCTTTGTTTGTTTTCCCCTCTTTTACATGCCTACCCAGCTTCTGCAGCTTATGAAGAGAGGGTGGAAGCTGATCATGGCTTTCATGCAGAGATTTTGTAGTTTCCCTTTCTAGGCAAGTCAGAAGCTGTGGAAGAAATGGAAAGAGAGGAGAGAAGTGGAGACAGAAAGTCTCAAAGAGAATACATAGGATATAATTCTTGCTGAATTTTTGGATGATTTTATCAGTTTTGAGCACCTTCGAAAAAGCAATTTTTTTTTTCACTCCTGGCATATTGTGTTTGTTTGAGTAGAGCCATTAAAAGTGTGGGCATAATAATTTGTGAGGCAGCTCATGACCCATGCTGCTTTTTCTTGCCTTCTTCACCCTAGTTAAACTTTAAAAGCTTCCCACATTATTGTCAAATGCTTCTTGCAGCTAAGAAGATAAATGCAGCAAATCACCTCCTGTTATAGGTGAATTACAGGTTCTCCCTACTGGAAGAACCAACAAACATTTTCTGTACAAGGCAACAGTTTGTTTTCATTGAACTTGGAATGGAAAATGCAGACAAATTCTGCAAACTGTTTTGAGAACAGAGACATGGGAAAATGAAGAACTTAATGTTTCTCTCTGTATCAAGAATGGCTGTCACACTATGCCAAGCACATTAATGAACAAATTAACAATAAACATTTAGGACTATATCTTCAAGAGAATTGTAACCAACTTACGTGTACAAAATATTTGCACTGGAGGCAGTGAAAGGTAAACTAATGAAGTAGATACAGTGTTACATCCTGACCAGTCAAGCTGTGCAGGGAAAGACAGGCTATGCATTTCTGTCCTATAAGCCACCTCTCTTCTATGATTTGTAAATTTTCCATTTTTCTCATTCGAGTAGTCTCATCGAGGTACCTGTGTCTCTTTTAAATGATAGAAACTACCTAAATATCAAGAACATGTTTCAGAATAAGGAAATTTATGCTTACAGCTGTCTCTTTGCCATACTTAAAGTGTGCTGTTTTTCTCGGGTTGTGATGATAGAGGTGTTATGGTTTCTTGTTGGATCCAGATGTTTGATGTCAATGTTAGATGTTGTAGCTACAGAGCTGCCAGCTCAGCTATAAATGGTACCTGGCCATGTGAGTTAGGGATCCAGAAGGCCAAAGGCCATGCTATCACCTTGTCTGCCCTGCTGCTGCCTTGTCTGTCAGCCATTACACAATGCAGCCTGGCTTGGCCACATCTTTGACCTCAGCTTCATGAAATGGCACTGTTTTCTTGCCTGCTGCAGGAGGCTCTCGTGACACTGCTGTTCTTAGTTTCCTGAGCTACTCTTTTTATTCAGGGCAAAGCCAGCAGAATCTCCTGCAATTGCTCGGAAATTTTCCTTCTTCTGTTGTGAGTTTTAACATTTTTACTATCCCCTGCTGGCTTGAGTTGTTTAGGGAATCAGAACTTCCTGCTTGCTAATGTCAGACTATAATGAATGCATGTTTGACACCGTGTTGCAGCCTTTCTGCTGGATTTGGTTCTGAAATAAGCTGGTGGGACAAGCTGTCATTTACCACTCTTATGATGTTTTCCTTGTGAATGGGTTCTTTGGCATTCTTTTGCCCAAAGGACAGGCAGACACTCTTCTCTCACCTGCTCTGTTTTCTTCCAGTGCTTAGATGCAGAGAGACGGTCACTATCCTTTAGAAATTTGCAATTGGCATTAACCTAAGGCACTGACACAGGTATTTTTGTGATCCAAGGTAGACGTTAAACAGCTGAGGTGGGAGGGGGGTGGCCGTACCTATGAATGAAGCTGGTGCACTGTGGAAACCTTAGCTAATTACCTCTGGATGAAGAAACCGTCAAGGTCTGCTGGCCAACACATTGGAGGCTGTTACCTGAGCAGTTCCCTGGCCCCAGGCAATGAGCCAGCACAGCTTCCAGCCTGTGCCAGCCCATTAGTTGCAAGCTACTAATATGACACATCCCTCACGACTTGTGTCCTCTAAAGCCACACTGGATTCAGTCCCAGATCCAAGCTCCTACATCATGTGGCTTTTCCAGATTTTCACTGTTTAATTAGACCAGCACACACAAAAGCCTAACTATTCCTTCTTGCTTAAATAATAATAATAATAAAAAAAAAGCCACAGCTGGTGCAGCAGTGCCAGCTTTGGTGTACAACAGTACTGGTGAGAGGTGTGACCACAATGGGAAGCTATTTGTGGTGCTGATGCTAAGGCACAAAGACACCCTTCCAAAATTAATGAGAAGGCTGTGTGAGAAAGACATGGCAAGCTCAAGCCCACGCTTTCAGGGAAATACTTCCACAGGCCTGCAAAAGTGTTGCCATAAGTAAAGAGCAAAAAGAGTTCCCCAAAGAGGGTGACTGCTGGCATTAATACTTGGGGGTGGTGATTTTGTGTTAAGACTTTCTGTCTCCTAATCATGGCCTTGCCTGCCCTGTTGCCTTCTGCCCAAGACGAACACCTTGAGCCAAACTTTGGGGTCCAGATCTCAGCCCCACCACAGCACCCCTTTGCAGCACTGGCTGCAGGTGTTGCACCTTAAAGACCAGTGCCGTGGGCTTCTGGTTGGTATGGCTAACACACATCCGCTGCCTAAAATGACACCTCTCCACTTGTGTAAGGTAGTACAGAGCTATTTTAAGCAGGCACAAGCCTTGTCTGGGAAAGCTCAGACAAGGCCGACACCTCCAAAGTGGGGGGAAAAGCAGCTGAGATAAGTGAATGCAGCAGCGAAGGGTCAACATCCCAACCAGCCAAAAACCACCGTGCCCGCCCCACCATGGTTATTAATCCAGTGGCATAACGAGGCCGTTGGGAGGCCCCTTCCCCTAAGCAGAGTGCCGTGCTGGGTCGGGCTGTCAGTGACAGCAATCTGCTGAAAGCAGGCCCGTGTGGGGCTGCAGGCTGCACTGGAGCAGGTAGGAGAGGCCTGCTCGGGGCTGCAGGACAGGCCGAGATGGGCCTGCACAAAACAGCCTGCACCGCTGCTGTGTCAGAGCACCACGGCTGCCCTCAGGGTTTGTTTGGCTTTCTGTGGGCTTTTAACCTCTCAAAAAATGTTTTTCTTTTTTGTTTTGTTTTGTTTTTGTTTTTCTAAGAAAGAATGTCTACCCCTGCCTGTACGATTCACCCAGTCTTTCCTCTCTGAAAACTGTGATATAGAAAACCTCCCGTTAGTGCACAAGGAACACGGAGCTATATTTGTACAGTGGCTTCAGTCGGAGACCTGCCACGTGCATTGTGTCTCTAACAGTCAAGCAGTTTTGGCCAACAGCATTTTTTTACCAGCCTTTGTGAACCAGTAAAATGCATTCTACAGATGTCTTCATACCCATGTAAAGATGCCTCACACAGAGGTACTACTCGGCCTCCCCTCCTCCATGGAGGGACAGCCCTATCTGGCTATGCTGTGTTTCCTTAATTGTAAGAGATACGCCCATCACCTTCTGTACAGGAAGCAGCAGGTGGCAACAGGTCTCTCACCTGCAGTAACTCAGTTATTAACTGTGGAAACAGCTGGGCCTGTTTGTGGTCTTTTTGGCCTTGGCTATTTGTTGCCGTCCCTCAGCAGGTATTGGTAAAACCTGGTAGAGGAGCCTGGGAGGGTCCCTTGGTGCCCTTGCTGTGGGCTGACTGGAGCATTCTGGATGGTTTTCTCTGGTGAGTGAAGTTAACCTGGCTGAGGTGGGATGGGAAATAACTTCTGTAATCTATTTTGCCTGCTTTGCTGTGTCATTATGGACTTCAGCAGAGGCACAATAGCTGGTTGTGAGCATGCAAATAATGTTTTAACCTTGTACAGCTGTTTCTGCAATAAGTGACTGTGAGATGAGAAAGGAAGGAATTTGATCCATATGTTATTTCAGCTTTCTCTAAATACACCTATGTTGTTATTTAATCTTGTTTTGGATTTTCTGGTACCTGGGGTCCTTTAAAGTTTGAGCATGTTGACTTATACTCAGGAGCAGACTGAGTGCATTGTTCTTTCTGCAGCACCATGGTTTTCAGCCCAGGACAGCGGTAACAAATGCTGGTACCAGTTTCAGTTGACTTTGGCAGATTAGACTGTAAGCTAGGACAGCTTGGTAAAGATTATGTGTCCTACTCAGCTGTTGTGTTGTCTGCATCCCCTAAAGGAGGGAGCAGACTGCTACCAGGGTTGCTCTCTGTCCCCACAGTCTCCCAGAGCTGGCAGCTGGGTTAATGCTGTAGGAGCGAGAGTGCTGTAAGGAAATCCCTCACCCTGAGGCTATCTGTGCCAGCAGGAGATATCACTGCTCACAGCTGCCCCTTGGTCAGAGTAACAATCCCCACAGCTCACTTGGTGGAAGCTCCCTACTTGACTCTAGTTAAACAGGGCATCTGAGCCCTCTGCTCATGCTGGTTGAGGGCATGGATAACCTTGAGGTGCAGAGCTCTGGAGGTTGCCTGGTGAGCCCTAGAGGAGGAGGACAGCAGCCACTGGGTGCACTGCTGTAGTGCTGCAGGTGAGCAGCCCAGTCCCAACAGCCGAGCAGCTGCTGCTGCCCTGCTTTAAATGATATTTCAGAGGATAATATTAACCCATGAAAAGCTACTATTCAGATTATGACCACAGTCTACTAGGTGTTTTGGTGTTTAGATATCCAGGAGGAGAAAGCTTACATCTTCTCATGCATGTATGTTTCAGTGCTACATTCCATAACCCCCCACTTTTTTTTTTTTTTTGCTTTGTACAACTAGGTACAAGCTTCTTGTATTATTATTATTATTTTATAACAACAGTGTTTCTTTCTCTTCACTTTTGCAGTAGCTTTCACAATTTTTACAGCCACTGCTTTGTTTGGGTCAGGCTGTAATCTTTCTTTAGAAACCCAATGTCTCAGAAAAGTTATGGCTCTATCAAAAAGCAGCAGTTTAATTTTATAGGCACACCTGTGAATTTAATTCTCTGTCTAAAACTTCTCTTAAGTCCTTAAAGGGTCATTCCAAACTCAAGGGGGGAAGCTATGATTGCATCGTCTCAGTAAACTACCCGATATATAGACATACTGAACTTGACAGCTGAGTGTTCATTAATCCTGAAACCTGGCCAAGTCACTTGTAATTCCAAAAGGCACTACATTTAAAGTGAAAAGTTCCCTTTATGATAAATGCCCATTTAAAAAAAAAAAAAATCTTATCGCCATTTGTAACTGCCAACAGCTGCTAGGAAGATCAATGGTAGTTAAGTTTTCCTCACTCAAGGAAATGTTAGTGAACTGTAAATTTTAGGACATGGATATTCTTTCCCCATGTGTTGTCCCCCCCCCCACCACCCTTTTTTCTTTTTCCTTAAACTGAAGTGAAAAAATTTAGACTACATCAAAACAGCTCATAGAATGTTTAATCTACCCTTCTGAGGGCTATGCCAAAGGGGAGAGGAATTTCTGAGCAGGAGCAAACCTGTCTCCCAGTGCGGCCTCCCAGCTCTGCTTTTAAAGACAATGCATTTGGGGCTATCATTATTTAGTGTTGCATGTAATAGCAGTATTTCTTTCTATGTCCCCCCCGCACAACCTTTCTGGTTCATGCAGTAAGGTAAGTGAGATAACTTTGTCTTGAAAAATGAGGTAGCTATAGAACCACATCTTTTTAAGATTATTTTTAAAATGATCT
>VXAA01007265.1:269723-291571 GCA_013399115.1 Anseranas semipalmata
ACAGCCTCAGATTACAACATGAGATAGTGATAACTATTTTGAGTTTAGGGATGTTTGCGGTCCTCCTCTTGAAGCAGTAGAAATGGTTGAACCCTTCAGGGCATCATGGTGCTTTTCTGGCAGTGGTCTAGATGCATGTTAGTGCCTGGGTTGTGAGGAATGTCCTGGACCCTTCAGATATCAACAGCACAGAAGAAACACTCAGACTCAGAAATGACAGGGGAGAAATACACGGAGGAAAAGTTTGGGTAGAGCTAACTTGTGTAGCACTGAAAAGGGCAGGGGGGAGAGAGGTTTTTTTAGATGGTGTGATGGTAGGAAGATGCAAATGAAGAAGTGATCTGTCGTGTGACACCCAGCGAACGGGACTTGGTGTTCCTTGACAGGGAGCAGGATTTGTATAAGAGATACCAGGCTCTGCTGCCAATTTCTTCCTCCTGATAGAACAATTTGCAAGATCCTAAATTTTTGGGAACTATTCAGTTCAGAGAGAGTAGCAACACAGCTGAAAGTGTTACATAAACAACATATGTTAGATGTCTGATGTGCAGAGCTGGTTAGCTCCACACAGAGCAGTAAAAACTGCACAGAACATAATAGCCCAATCTCCAACTTTAACAATGCAAAAGAGCAATAAAAAGCAGAAAGGTGAACCTCTATTTAATTTTATAGTGAGGTTATAGGTTTTTCTCGTATTCTGATGGATGTTTGTATAACGGAAACTGGTACATGAGTCGGATTTCAATGAAACCACCCAGTCAGAACATGGGGTCAACAATTAGTCTTGGATTCCTCTAAAAAAAAACTTAACATCTAAAATGTAGTCATCAGGTCTCAGCCAGCTATCTAGGCACCCTCTATAGCCAAAAGAGATACCTCCTGAGGGCAGCTCAGCACTTTGTAGAAGGACTTGTCACATTTGGATGACAAACTATCCTACCTATTTTACTTGCTCTATCTGTGTTGCAGAGAAAGCTTTAGATGACTTGCTTATACTTACACGCTTGCCCTTTGTATAGTTAGCATTAACTGAGAGGAGTCTTGCACACAGTGTCCAAAAAGCCTCTGTTGAGGAGGGCGTCTGGGCAGGACTACTTGCAGATCAGTGCTGGCCATGTTGCTGGTCCCTGAGCTGCTGCTTGAAAGTCCAGCCTTGCAAGGCCTGCTGCAGCCTGTGCCGAGTCCTTCATTTTCGTGACATCAACAACGAGTTACTGCAACTGTACTAAAAAGCCCTCTGCAAACTGTTATTTTTCTCAGTCCTGACTTGGATGTTCTCAATCGACTGCAGTTTCTGCTTTGTCTCCAGATTCATATTCAAGCGCTGTCATATTTACTGGTTTTCTCATGAATTGTGCGGCTGGTGTTCTGACAACTGAGTGCTGCCTTGGTGGTGGCATTACTGCAGGGCATTTGTGCTGTGTCTACGATGACAGGGCCTGACATTCAAAGCTTGGCTTCATCCAGTTGCTTGAGGGGGGTTGAGAGCGGATTCTTGCCTCGGAGCTGCAGCCTTGATGCCAAATCTTTTAAGGAAGCCTGTATATCGGAGGTGAGAGCTCCCCTTCTTCCTGCTTATTAGGTGGTAGGATCTGCTACCGTGCTTCGACTTCTACAATGCCAGAGGCAAGAGCTACCGCTGCTTTTTGCATTTTTACCTGAATCATTGGCATTCTACCTCTCTGCGTTTGAGACTTGGATTAGGTATCAGATTCAAGAAGAAGCTGGGAGACACAGAAGCGTGCTGACTGCTTTCTAAATCAACCCTGATTAGACATGAAAAATTTATTTCTCTTATAATATATATTTATGAAAGCATGGTCTGTCTGCAAACATTAGCATTTTTACCAACTTATAATAAGTCGGGCAAAATGGATCATTCTTTGAATTTGTGTGTGGGGGAGCATTGTTAAAGCTGCCTGCAGGTTTTTTCTTTTTTGATTTCTGAATGTTTATTTTCTGGTGTGTATTTTATTGTTTTCCCCCTCTTCTTGATACAATTGATTTTAATGCCTTGTTTCCAATATCTAGCCCTTGTGTTGCAGAGGAGAGACAGAAATGGAACATCAGACCCCTGCTCATTTGGGAAGGAATTTCTTCCCTTGCAGTGAGGAAGAGGGTGACAGCTCCTCAGATGGTGGGGAGGGAGAGAGACAGTGAGGGAAAAGCCAAGCCGGCTGTCATTGCAAAGATGCTGTGGTGGTAGGAACCTTATGCACCAGAGCAAAGTACTGGAGAATAGGTAAAATTGTATTGGCATTCCCTCCTGGTAAAAATCCTGAATAAGCATGTGGATCGGAATGAAAACAACCGATCTCAGTCTCTTTGTGACTCCAGGTCTACCCAGTGGGCAAGCTTGTTAACTTTTTTCCTCCCTTTGCTACCTCCCCCTCCTTCCTTGCTCTCCTAGCTGAGGAAGAAGGGTTTGCCCCCTATCAATTTTCCTGCACTCCAGTTCTACTGACTAGTCAAGTCTTTAAGTCCCCATTTCTACTCACCTAATCACCAACTTTAATATCCTGCAGAGGTATAGTTTTCCTCTATTGTTTTTCCTTGTTAGACACTACATAATTTTAGACCATAAATAATACTTTCATACACCTCTTCAGAAATAGCTAATAAGCAACAGTGATCTTGACTGCTTCACTACTTTCTCATGGTTATCTACATCCTGGTATGGTTATGTGCTCAAAGACAGAACGGAATGTTTCCAAATGCCTGCCTGTCCTTCTGTATTGGCATTTTGAGTGAGTGTACACCTAGTCTGCAAGTGGCCTCACAGCATATGAAGTATCTCGGATATCTACAGATAGCAGGAACTTTTCCCTGTGTCTTTGGGCTATAGAAGTTGTGCTGGATGAGTGTAGGGCTTGTTTTGGGTAGAGTGATTTGTGATGGGAAAGGTGAGCTCTGTCTTTAGTAACTGTTTTAAGACTGCTTTTGCTGGGCTTCAACTAAACCGTGTATAGCTCCACTTGCCACTCAATGTCCCTTGTGCTTCCCCTGCCCAGCTCTATATGGCACAAGGTAAAAAAATGAATAAACAACAACAAACCTTGCCCCCTGGGGGAAGGAATGCCCAGAACAGTTTTCCCAGAGCAAGAGCAATGGGAGCAGAGGTGGTTGGGCACTTCCTGGTGTTGTGGGTCTTGGATGGAAGTGCCCTACAGCACTGGTAAGGAGCAAGTAGATTTGTGGGAAGTAATTTTCCACCAGCCCCCTCACTGTACAATCCCTGTAGCTGGTGCTGTTTGGCAGGATTTGGCTGTAGGACTCTACAGGGACTCGAGAAAACTTCATGAACAATTTCTTAGTCCTCTAGCATGCTGCATATTATCAGCAGGGCCTTTGGGGCTGGTGTATTCTACAACCTCCCATCCTCCTGCCAGGAGCTCAGTAAACTAGAGTCCTGTTCATACCGTGTTGTCAGGACCATACTCTTCAGCAGGCCTTCCTCCATGCTGTGTGATAATGTCTGGAAACGGTCGAAAAGGGCACAGGTTAAAAAACAACTAATTGTAAACACAGAAGGAATGTTGAGATCTGGCAAAAAGTATTGGAGAGGAATGAGCCCAGGTCCCTCAATCCCACCAGCACCTTTGGGTGCCCACCACAGGCTGCTGAGGCTGGGGTCCAGAGGTGGGATGGGGATTACTTGTGTTACAGTAGTGCCCGGAGGCCTAACTTGGGAACCAGTTCCTCACCATGCAAGCCAACTACTGAAGTAGTTGGAGCTCCTTGCAGGTAGGTCCTGGTCGAGGCACCATTGCTTGTGCATCTTGAACACCAGCAGATGCCATTCCTGGAGGGACAGATCAGCTGCTCTCAAAGGGCTGCCCTACCCAAATCTGCTTAGGCCTGTGTTGTGAAAGGAGCATGGGCACAGTGGCCTGTGTGAGCCTTTGTCAGCGAGGGAAACTGAATCATGGGTAAAGCATGCAGACTGGGAGACGCACAATATCTAGATAACCCAGTGTTTGCGGAGTGGTGCTTGCAAGGCTTTTGTTGGGCAGTGTGCTTGTGGAAGGCTTGCAACCCACAGCAAGGTTTCTGAGTATTTGGTGCTATCAGGGAGGCCACTGGTATCTTGCCTGGATTTCTGTGTTGTGTTTATCTTCTTTTTGATAAGTAAACATAGATGTGCAAAACTCTCCTTGTGGTTTTCTCATGGCTGTAGTCTTGCGTACAGAGCAAAAGTTCCAGCCGGCTGTTTGCCTCACTGGCAGATAACCAGCGAGCGCTGGGTGCGCACAAGGAGATGGGATGGGGGTCAGCTTGAACTAAAATTTACACTTCTTAAGTCCCTGACTTAAGACAAGTCAAAACCACTTCCTCAAGTTTTCTCAGCTATAAAATGGGGAGAAGATGGATCTGTCCTTACAAAACTTGGTGCTAAATACAGTTAAAAAGTATCTTGTCATGGCAGTATTTTTTTTCCACTCTTGGCACCAACTGTTCTTTCTTATTTCTGTTTCTTAAAGCAATTTCATGCCTTGATAAAATACAGTCATTTTTCTGTGTTGCATGTAGTAGAGTAGCCACTCTTGAGCAGACCAAATATATTTTGTTCCCTCCCTGTCCTCACTGCAATACAAAATAGCAGAAGTAATTAGTCCGCAGTATGGATGAATTGATTAGATTTTTCAGCTTGGGGAACAGATGCATTTTAAAATTAGAGCCTCTGGAGCAATATCTCCCTCCCTAGTACAGAAGTCGACTGGAACTCACTACAGAACTATATTCCTAATTTTTCTGTCTTTAATTTACTATGCAATTTAACTGAGGCATTTAAACTCCCTGGCCTCGATTTATCATCGGCCCCGTGTGCTCTGTTTCACCTGGGCCAAACAGAGCTGTGCAGAGCAGAGGTTCAGCACACAGTGAATACGTGGTGGCTCTTGGTGCTGTGGGGGCCCTCTGGGTTGGGCAGGAGAGGGGTTAGCAATGGGGACCTGCACGGTTCCCATACCATGCTGCCTGTCTGTGGTGTCTGCTGGAGCAGCTGGGTGTTGCAGAGCAGCACGAAGAGCCACGAGCAGCCTGTGCGAGGGAGAGCCAGGCCAGCTCTGGGAAGAGTGTAATGGGGGGATAAACCTTGCAGCTGTTCTCTGTGGCTCAAGCGATGCCTTGGTACTTGAGGATTTTTGGATAAAAGGTGCAATTAAGTCCTGGTGTTATTCTGTAACTTTAAAATGGTCAAAACTCTCCTTAAGCCCAGGTTTAATTAACTTTATAATAATCTTTGTTTAAAACAAAACCTTTATCTGCCAAGTTTCACTGCAGGCTAAGCATTTGCACAGTGGAGTTTTACACACTCTTGGAATTTGTGGTTTGCAATGGAAAAAACAGCAGACTGTTATATCAGCATTAACAGACACTCAGGATAATTGAAAATACTGGCCCTTGCCAAAAATTGAATCATAAGAGTTTAATAGATTTTTTTTTTTTACTGTTCCTTTAACTTTAGCAACAGAGATTGCTCCTGAATTTAAATCTGAGCCACACATCCACATCTTTTCCCCTTTTGCCCACAAGCTTGGGGTGACAATATAGTCCCCCCCAGATCAAGAATTGTTGTGTTTCTGCCAGCTTTCCCTGCATAAAGATGCGTATGTTATAGATGACCAGGGATGTTTCAGAACACCCGGATTTTTCGGGTCAGGCAGTGTGATGCCCTTTGAAAATCCCTATGTCAGGGAAGAAAGGCGGAGGGGAGGCGGGAGGGATACTCATGTTTCACAAAGTCCACAAACTGCAGCCAGACTCAAAAGCGCTTAAACGCAGCCTGACTGCAAAAGGAATTCAATATTCCATTCTCCAGAGTGAATGACTCTGATCAAAGGAGCTGCTTCTGAAAAGACAAACTCTCTCTCCTGTCCCCTTCACTTGCAGGCTTGAAGGAAAAAGTATGAAAGATTGCTGTGCTACAGGAACTGCCAAACCCCATTTCTGTGGAGAAAATCCTTTTTTTTTTTTTTTTTTTTCTCTGTCAACAATCCCTTCTTATATCAAAAATACTAGTATTTATTTTTAACAAGGGAAACACTTTACTTGTACTGCAAAACTGTCTTCAAAAAGGGTAGGACAAACGCAAGATAGAAAAAAACATCCATCAGGCACTGCTAAGCAGCCCTAAACAGAGCTGCAAGTACCATCTCTGGATTGACAGCGTGAGAACGCAGGTACACCTCTGTGTCTGCCCTTGCGCTCCCACCCACGCCGTAATTCCTGCGCTCTTGCCCAGGCAGCTGCTGCTGCTCTTGTCGGTGTAGGACCGGCTACCAGGAGAGGCAGACATTTGGTTTGATGGAGGACAGGTGTTATGTAGACTTGTCCTGGTAAACACAGAGCACGGCATCGCTCCCTGCTCATGTGATCTGTCCCCTGGAGGACTCATCCTGCACGCTTAGCTTTCAGGAGCTGATAAGGCCGTCAGCACCGAGTGCTTTCCTTAGGAGCGTCCTGCTCTCCCTGCGGAGCAGCTGCTGCCTGGGGAAGCCCGTTGCAGCTGCAGCCAGCTCCACATCTCCGTGTGAGGGCTCCAGCAGCAGAAATGGCTCTGTGTGGGGAGCCGGGTCTGGCCCTCCAGGCCTCAGAAGGACCCTCAGAGAGGTTTGCATTCAAAACGCCAATGCCGCAAATATAAAAGCGTAAAACTGCATCAGATCAAATAGTCGTAATTATAGCAAGCATATGAGACAAACCCCATTGTCATTTATCTCTCTGGGGACACCACACTTTTTGTTTGAGCCCTATTATTGGTGAAGTATGAGTTCTAAAATTATAATAATTAAAATGATGATTATAAAGTGTCAGGGATTGTAATTTTTTTTATAGCTGAGAACAGTCTGTTCATTATTGAAGCAAAGATTTGGCTTTAAATTCACATCAGTTTAAAAGACAGCCAGAGGGGGAGCATTGATATGAATGCAGAGAACATGCCTGAGTGCTGAGGCCCCTTCTTGTGCTGCAGACTGGATCCCACTTCTCCTCCATGGGGTGTGGAGAAGAAGGGACCTGTGGTGAGTGAGGGGACAGCCCTGGACAATGTGTCACTGCTTGAATTTCCAGGGGCATGCTGGTGGTTTCTGCTGCTTGGTAGGGCTGCTGGGATGTGGGAATGGGCAATACATCATCCCCATTTTCTGGAATAAGAGGCTGACGATGAAAAATTGAAGAAAACCACTAGAGGCATCAACAATTGGAGCACAGGAGACCCTTAATCTCAAATGCACTCTTGGTTTCTCTCTCTATGCTGTGTGTCTTCTGGAGCTGCTCCTCATCATGAAGTCTAGCCTCTGTCTCGGGGAAGGACTTGGGGCGCCCCTAGCCAGGGCAGCAGCCTCTGCCAAAGGTGGTTATGCGTCTCGGGGTTAACTGTCTTTGAGCTTTGTATGTTGCCAGGGCTAGGCTTTGGTAATTCAAATGTGAGAGTGTGTTGAACCCCTGAGATTCAAAATACTTGGCATTTTCAGATAGACTCAACTTTGGGGATGAAATGGCTCCAAAATGTCAGCTATATCTGTTCCATGTCAGAAGTAAATGAAAGCCAAGATGTGTGTTAGCTTCAGGCATCCATCCAAAGCTGTGGGGGAGAGGGGAGGAAATCTATACCATAGGTTTCAGAGAGTCCATATGTACCATCCAGGACTTGCTGTCTGTCCTTTGCTGGATTGGGCCCACCCCTGAGAAGAGGCTGGGTAGCAGCTGGGGGATGGAGGGAAAGAGAAGAGAAAGGAAAAGGAATCGGAGAAACACTGATAAATTCTATTTAGTGAATAACACAATGCATGTAGCAGCACAATGGCCTTTTCTGCAGGCAGATTATCCCAGCCAGAGTCTTTGCTATATTAAAAAGAGGGGGAAAAATAGAGCACCAAAGAAAAGGAAAGGCGGGCTGTACAGCAGCAATCAATGCTGCCCTTTGTGCTGCCTGACATTTGAGGGACTTGTTATCAACGATTGCTGGCTGCTTTATCTAAATGTATCTCCCCAGCTGCCAGGCACAGCGCTGATAGGCAGCGGGATGTGCCGATGGCCCCAGCTGATACCGCTGCTGCCCGATTCACCCGCGTGCCTTGCTGTCAGGGGCCGGGCAGCCTCTGTCGCTCCATTGCTGGCATGCCTGCACCTCCCCTGCGAAGGGGCTAGAGAGGACGATTCCCCCCACTCCTCCCCTTCCGATCAGCTGCATCTTTGCCTTTTGAAAGGAGGAGGAAGAAACAACAACGAGAAAGGCCAAAGTTAAATACATAAATAAAAATTAAGAAACTTGAGGTGAGGGAGGGATGTGTTGAGGAAAGGAAAAAATTTTTATTTTTTGTTTGTCCCGCAACAACTCTGTCTGCTGCTCTGGCAAAAATTGCCTTCTGTGCTCTTGCCTTCTCTCTCCTGCTTTACTGCGGAAGAGTGATAAGAATAATCTACTGCTTGGCTGCTAGATTCTCTCATAGTGTGGAAAATGCCTCTCTAATATTCTCTGTTTGTATGTACAACAGATATGTCTGTGTAACACATAGAGCTGTACACACACACGAGTGCAATTATTGGTAAATTTTATGAGTGGGAGATGATGAATGGGCATAAAGTAAAGGATAGCTTGTAACATCTCCCAGATCCTGGAGTGTGTGCATGTGGTTTTTTTTTTGTTGTTGTTTGTTTTTTTTAAAAATAGGCATTGAATGCCAGTTCCAGAAAGTAGCTGCTTCTAGGTGTGCAGGCTGCCTAGAGGCAGCTTAGCACTTACTAAAAAGTAGTCAGTTATTGACAGGTTTTAAAGTACAAAAATTTTAGATTGGTGTGGCCTCTTATTTCAAGAGACAGCTTAAATTATTGCCTTTGCTGCTAAAAAGGTTTTGAGGTCTGCACAGAAATGTCAGCTCACAGGCTTGCATGTATATTTACTCTTGCTTGGTGCTAATGAATCCATTAAAAATGCAATATGGCACAGTTCAAAGATTTCCCTAAAAATGAGCATTTTCTGCTGTCTGTGGGGAAAATATGATCTTAGACTTCTTCTGAAGAAGCATTTGGAAAAAAAAAAAAAGCACAATAATACAGAGGCCACTGTGTATTAACTAATCTGCTTTTAATGATTCTTCACCAAAATCTGAAAGTAATTAGAGTTCTCAAAAAATAGATGATTCCAGGAGGATAGAACGAATTCCTCTCTGTCTCAAGTTCAGCTATCTTATGCTAATTTGTATATTTAGTTAGCATACATTTATCAGTTACAGACCCGACTTCAAAAAGTGTGCGAACTGCTGTCTTGATTGTAACTGAAAACCTCACGTGCGTGTAGTGAAAATCAATCTGGGTAGGGTATTTTGAGGAAACTTGGGCCAATTTGTAGCACCATATCTTTTATGATCTCTCTGTCTTGGGGAAAGACTTCTTGCACCGTTGTGTTTGCTTTCGCTCTGCAGTGCGGTACATCTTCTTCCATCAAAAGGCCCCATGAGGAGGAAAGCAAACGTGTGGGAGAGGTATTCCAGACCACAAAATCCCTCTGGAGAGCTACAGCTAAAGACCAGGTATCCATATATACCTGTTTAACAAAAGAATGAGATATTAATAAAATACAAGATCTGCTTTACAAAACAGACAATACACAGAGCTTCAAGTGTGCAGAGCTGAGCGTGGATGCCAGTGAGGGGTCTCTGGCAGAGCTCTGACTGAGAAAGCGGTGTGGAAGGGCAACAATTTCTCTTTGTGTTGTGGAGGGATGTCACCCGGAGGCTGTCCTGCTTGGCATCGTAAGTCACCCAAAATAAGACAGAAGTGTGTTTAATAAATGGCCAGCCCCAAGTCCATTTGCCTTGCTGTCTAACCACACTGAACAAGGGCAGAAATAGTCTACACCCCCCCAACACCGCTCAGCCCTTTGCAGTACAGTTCAGGGAGCATAAGCTCAGATGCACACGGTATAACCTTCCTGAGCATTTCTCTTTCTGTGGCATTAGGAAGCCAATTCCTCCCAAGAGCATGTTTATATCAATCTAAAATTCATTTCAGCTGAAATATTTATGATTTTTAGGGGGGAGGCAAGAGGTCTGGGTGTTGAGTGTGGTGAGATCAAGTTAGCTTCAACTGGCAAGGTTGACAAAAGTAGTAATCTCTCTGTCCCTCCTCCCAGACCTGAATGAGCGTTTATTCCAAGCTCTTTCTTAATGCTGTAACATAATTCATTAGGACAGCCTTAATGAGCTGGTAATTAGTCTGGTGGGAGGGGGTGCGGAGGGGAAATAGAAATGCTAGACAGAGAGAAAGTCGAGCAGGCTGGGGCACCTTAAAGAGCCCTGAGAGAGCCTTTTGTCAACAAAATGGATCGGGCTTGCAGGCAGTAAAACTTTCAAATGACCTTCGTGTCAAAATATTAGGCTGCTATTTTTTTGCTAGATGGTGGTTTCATAAACATAAAAAGCACACATATCATTCAGTGCTGTAAAATTTGTCTCAAGGATGTGGTGTTTTCTGCCCTCTTCCCCCCCTTTTTTTTTTTTTTTTTTTTGTTGCAAGACTGATACCACCTCTACACGGTATGAGCAGGGGATGGAGTAAGGGGACAGGCATCTGATATTGCAAACTTCTGCTTAGTCTGAAGTAATGTTAATAGCGGTTCATCTTTGTTCCAATGATTCTGAGTGCTTGTTGTTTTTCCTTTTTTCTTTTTCTGGGGAAAAAAAAAGCAAAATACATACATCAGTAGACATGCTAGAGACATATAAAGAGATGGTGACATTTTCACTTGTAAGATTCAGGAAAATTACTTATAGATGTTTATAATTTATGGTAAAAGCTAGATGTTAATATTGCTCTGTAATTTAGAAGGCAGATGTGGTATAATATGTATAACAAAAGCAACAGCTCATTTCTGGAGACGGGAAGCATCAAAACAGTTGGCTATTTAAATGCTTTTCCTTTTGTGAAATCTTTATTTCCAAAGTTAAATTTCGACATGGGGGTGGAGGGTAGAGGGGCAACTGTTTTCTACAAAGCAATGAAATGATTGATTAAAGCATCCGCTCATTTTGCATTGCTGTTGTCTTTAGGCTCCTTCCCTTTCTGTCCTTATCAAACAAACCCCAGAGAGGCGGGACTTGTGTAACTTAAGTAGCAGAAGACTGATAAGACATCATTTGAATTGAACCATAAGAACATGCAAGCAGCAATAATGGGGATAAGTAGCCAATTTATTGAGAGCAGAATCTAAGGAGATAGCAGAAAGACAGAAAACTTGACTTCCTGATCTGCTGTGCCATTAACTATTTATTTCTCTGCCATCACCTCATATCAGTTGTGCAGATGCACCAAGCTGTTCCCTCTCTGCCTTCTGTCTCTCACCTGCCTTTCCCATTTGAACACCCGGACCATTTGTTGTTTGTTGACAGCCATTACAGTTGTACTCCAGGTGATGCATTGACAGCCAGGCAATTGCAGGGAGCGCACATCTTCCCCCAGAAGTCACCGTAACTGGTGATCGCAGAACTTAGATAAGGGAAAGCCAGGGCTGGGGTTAATAGACATCTGGCCCTGCTGCCTTGCCACTGGTTTCAGACTTGCTGTAATTGCTTGGTGTAGGAAAGACTGGAATCATATAAAGTATTTATAACGTGGCTGGAAGTATCAGGAACTGACCCACTTTGAGGCTTTTCTTACCCCTTTGATATGCCAAACAAATGTCTCTATGGGCAGTTTGTGGTTGAGGATGGGGACTGGTTGGGCCTGAGCCTCTCCCCACCCGTGTGTGAAGGCCACGCAGGGCTGCCTCCAGGCTCAGTGGTTTGACAGAATTTCCCTTTGGGATCTGAAGGTCATCTTTCATACAGAAAGCATAAAATTAAGAGAGAAACTTAGACAGGGATGAGATGATGTCTGACTTTTCCTCATGGTCCCAAAAAGAACAGGAAATTTTGCTGGCACTTGTGAAAAGTTTAAGCCTAGAGTTTCACATTGCTCTAATTACCCATCGTCTCAAAAATAAAACAACCTGGGCTTTTTTTCCTCCTCTTGAACTCGTCTCAAGTACTTTGCCAGTATTGCACTTGTGCTCTCTCAGAAGAGCTGAATATGAATCACAATAACATCTGGAGAACAAGTTGTTGAGTTAATACATGAGGTTTTTTTCTTTTTTAGCTAACTGGAAAGTCACAGAGTAGCTTACAGCACCTGTAACATACAGATCCATTCAGAAAGGCTCAGGTATGATCAGTTTGGCATGGGGGTAAAACCTTGGCATTGCCCTCCAGTGATATTGGGTCCTGCTGGCTGGCTAAGTCAAAGCTACTGACGAAACCCTACTTTTAAAATTCTTTATTTTATTTATATATTTTGCAGCCACTTAGTGAGAGAGGCAACAAATTCTTTCCACCTTTTAACATGTTATATATAGGACACTCTGGGCACACAGTGCAGTAGTAAAGTATTAAAGCTCAGTAAAGAATCTGGAGCTGTTCACAAGGTGCAATGCATTATTTCTGATACTTCTTATACTTATGATTTATCCCAAAATAAAGCGTCTTCCAAAATCTGCTTTTTCCAGCACAGTTTGAACTTGGAAGGTTTCTTCTGGCAAATAACTGGCGAGGCTGCAAGATCTGTATGGCTCTCCTTATTAGAAGTTTTTGTTTGTTTGTTAGTTTATCCCCCAAACATAGATCTGGGCTGAAAATTTCTGTGCTGGATGTCTGCTGCAGAGTAAAATTCCCAGCTCTCAAGAAAAACAAATCTTTTGGGAAGATTAAAAGGGAAGAGTACATGTTAAATTCTGGTGACTTTTCCGTGCAAAGTCCTACCGTCACCAAGCAGGACTGAAAGACAGTATGTCAGGCAGGGGAATTGCTTTGGTTTTAGAGGGGTATCTTCTCCATTTCTCTGATGTGACAAGAATAGCCACATTCTTATGCCTTTGAGAATCTGCAGCATATATAAGCTCAGTAAACATTTCTCAGGTGACAGAAAGATGTCCTAAGGAAAGAAGGAATAAAGCTGGAGGGGAGAGGGGCTCACAGGGAGCTGCTGGGAAGGAGGCTGAGCAGGATCAGGCAGGTCTGGAGGAATCCAGAGGGAATGGAGCTGGGGACTCAGCTTGCCAAGCAGAAATTAATTGCCTGTGCTTAAGCGCCAGAGGAAGGAAGTACCTTGGTGAAGAGAGGGGGACTGTGACGGAGTGACTGGACAGATTAGAGCAGAAATGAGCAAGAGGGTCACGTGCTGTATCAGTAAATATGGAGCTATATGCATTCATTACAGCAAAATGCCTCTCTCCTAGCTCCCAAGTACCTGGAATAGCATCTCGGGTCTTTGAATTTCAGGATTTGTCTGCTATCAGTAAATAGCCACGACATCGATTGGCAAAGCCTTCCACCCCCTCTGAAAAATCAAATCGAGACCCAAATTAGTGACTCCTTTTGACTTAATATCCCTGTGACTTGCCTCTATGTACCGTGGAAGTAAATTAACTGTGAATTAGTGCTGGAGCCATAAGGAACTCACACAGAAGTTAATAGTTCTGTCTTCATAGCAAGGACTGAATAATGTGCAGCAGGGTGAAAGCAAGGCAAGTACGTAGAAGAATACAAACAAAATATTGAAAAAATGCTTTCTGTGCTGAGGCAAGGGTTTCCAAGGCGAAATATACGATTATGTAATTAAGAGTAGTATCCTAACGCAGAGGCAGTGAGTAAAGGCTCTGCAGGCATCCTTCATTCCAGCATGTCTTAACTCTGCTTTGCCACCTGAATAATGTTCTTTAACCTGCATGTTTTGTGAGATATATTTATCATTGCACTTCTCACCTACCTCCCGCACCGTGTTGAGTGTCAGCAATTCACTGTATGCCATCCCTCAGTAGCAATGTTATTTTTCTTGCTCTGGAAATGCCAAAGCTAAAGTTGCCCACGTAACTGCAACTCTGGTCCCCTGTGTAAACATATTACAAGGCAGTCTTTAATTACATGAGTTATATTTTTTTTCCTGCTGCATGATGCTCGGAGACATCTGGCCATATCATTCAAAGTGTGGCCCAGGCCTTATTTACCTCACACCATCCAGTGTACTGAATACAAAATTATTGGTTTGCTCTTGGGTGTTTCAGCTGTGCTCTCACCTGAGCATTTAAGTTCTTTACACACACTCATGGATTTGAATTCACAGCACCCCTGTGAGACAAGAGGGTGACAGTATTCCCATTTTACAGATGGGGAGCTGAGTCGCAGGGAGATTAAGGTCAAAGGACCCACTGATTTTGGGGTCCCAATTTGATGTTTCTGAGTACTTAGTGTTTTTATGGCTCAATATACGTTCAAAGCACAGCTCCCAGAGACTTCAATTACAGCTTCCAGCACTCAGCACTTTGCAAATCAGCCCCCAGGGTTTCAAGTCAGGCATCCAGAAAATGAGGAATACACAGTTAGTGACCACCTGTGGTTTATAACTTGGCCAAATGTGTGTGGAGTTTCACGGTAATAGCAAAAGGCACCTCTCTTATTCCTGGGTGATTCTTTTTTCTCTCTGTTAAGCCAACCAGTCCCAGCAGTAAAACAGGGAGCACTGCTCAGCTCTCTCAGCAGAGCAGTCCCACACCTAGGGGAGGAGGGATGCAAGAGGAAGGGACCATTGCCATCACTAGCGAAACAAAACTGTTTTCTTTTATGTCACTCTTGAAAAGAGCAGACATCACCTTTGCTAAAGCTTTACGTGGCATTTTGATCTCTAAGGCATGGTGACTTACCTCCAAAGCCTTAAGCCTCAGCAGCAAGACTGGGCAAAGTTATGGGAGACTAACAGCGCAGTCACAGGAGGGAAGGCGGTGAGCACCCTGCTGCAGGGCTGCTGCCTGCTCTGCTGCTAATGCTCTCTAGCAATAGACTGAAGGCAAGGCGGTGATAAACTGAGGCTAATACTCTGCTCCTGCATAGTATTGGTGTGAGAACAGGAATGCCTTTCAGCTGTGTTCAGCCTGGGGCAAATTTTTATGGCAGAGTTATGAATCCCCTGGAAGTAATATCTTTAATGGAGACCTCCCTGGCAGACCATAATTATAGATATGCATGAGGCTTTCATAAAAAGCATTTAAAATGTGAGCAAAGTAGAGCTGGAATGCCTAGATATAAGTCACTAGCTTTGATAGTGTTAACAATAGCAAGATAGCTGTGAGCGTGGTAGGGAGGATGCAATATATAAATGAAATACTAAATATGATTTGTTTTCTTGAAATACAGAGAGGTAAAACTGAATTAATCTCATGGTTTTATCTATATTCCACACCTTATTGTCTGTGCTGGCAGATACTTATTGCTGAATAAGGTGAAACATAGCTGGTGAAATGAGCTGGAGGTTGCTTCGATTTCACAAGGAGAGAAATACGAGAAATACCAATTCATAGAATTGTGTGAAGCAGGGTGAACTCAAGTGTAGGGAGAACAGGAGACGTGTTGCACTGAAAGATGCAGGTAGTTGGGACTGAGGGAGGAAAGCTACTTTGAGAATAGATTCCTGGGATCTGGTGAGATCCTGTGAAAACTCAGAAATTACTTCAGAAGAAGTCAGTAGAGCCAAAAGAAAGACATAAGATGCTGGGAATGTGACCAGTAAGAACTCGTAAGATTCCGGGCTCCTTAGAGGAGCAACACATGTGAAGAGACGGCTGCTCCCAATTTGCTGGGTGTCTTGTTTACTGTGACTTTCCTGTGCTGCTGATGAACCTGTTCCTTAGCAGCAGTGTATTTTGCTTATTAGTTCTGCAGTTGTTCCAGAAGAAGCTAAGGGAGATTGCTGGTGGAGAGTCAAATCACAGGGCCGCAGCTCCTTGAGTATTGACAATAATTAAAGTCCTCCTCGGATGTTCATTCTTGCTGTCACCAATGCATGTCTTATCATAAAAGCTTGCTTATAAGAGGGAAACCTTAGACCTCAGAGAAAGCAGTGGACTAGATTTCACACTATTTTTTCCAATTAATCCCTCTCATTGTTTCTAGGTTGGAAGGTATGTTCTGAAGAGCAGCATTTGAGACCATGCCTTAATATGAAGGGGGAAAAAAAAAGAGGGAGAGAGAAAAGATGCCTGTAAAGAATGGAACAAGGAAGTAAGCATCTTCCTTACCTGAATCTTTCTGAATCCTGCTCACCTTTTGTGAGCAGCTACCTTATATCTGTGAAATGATTTGCACCAGGCAGGTGAGCAGGATTTGTTCCCTGGCAACGTTCAGGGAGCTTGGAGAAGAAGCAGCAGCCTATACCCTAAGGAAATGAAAACAAACACAAAAGAAACTTCCCAGCTTCTTTTATAAGTAGTCCTTTATGGGTCACCTTTAAAAGGTTTGTATTTATGGCATTGGTATTTGAACTTTCTTCCTGTACAATCTGTGTGTGTAGGCTGAAGCAAGGCTACGAATGCCCCAAAAATACAGAGGCTAATTACGGCAGTGTGAGAGTAAAATAATGAGAGCTTGAGAATGTGACTGATAAGCAGCTAGATAATAGACTAACAAGCAGGATGTCTGTAGTCTATCAAAGGGCTAATGAAGGTCTCCATGTCCTCTGTTACTGCCTGAGGAGGATGTACAAATGGAAAATATCCCAGAAATGGCATTTAAGGATATACACCATGTACTGGCTGTGTGGTGACGATAATGGTTGGATTCAGTCAGTGCTTAACCTATGGATAAAGTAATTACTCAATTACAAAGTGCATGCTAGACACTGATAACCAAGCGGGACGTGCTTGAAACAAATGTTTGCAAAGGCGGTGGTGCTTGTTTTCTTTGCACTGAGGCTACTGCGTGGTGTCCGGCCACCTGCCCACCAAGTTTGTAGCCTGAGGTGCTACCATGGTTTCAGTGGCCTGGCAAGGTCAAGGGGGCTGGCACCTGGGGTGGTGGGCTTGGGAGGGGGTGATGGAGCTGCTGGTCTTAGGTGGTGAGTGAGCAGCTGTGCCATGGACCAGCAGTAAAGGGGTTGGGTGCCCAAGTTGTTAAGGAAGGCCAGTGGGAGAGGCATGTCCTGAAAGGAGCAGGGCATGTGGGAAGTGTTAAGTGCTCGGTGCGCCTCCTTCCAAATTTACCAGGATGGTGTTTTCATTGAACTCAGGGCTAAAACTTCCCCATAGTTAAAGGGGGCTTCTGGCTCACGTGCTCCGAGTCCCCTCATGTGTCACAGCAATGCAAGAGAACTTTTACTGAAAACAGCTCTGTGCACATTGACATCTCGGCTATATTTTCAACCTCTGTCAGTTGTCTGACTTTTCTCGGTACAATTGCAAATTCTGACCCTTTGGGGTGTGCTGTTCTGGACAAGGAAGCTGGGGAGTTGAGCACTCTGGCAGGCTGAGAAAATAGCAAGAAAACAAAAGAACAAGCAAGCAAACCCATGACCAAAAAAGATTAATAAAAAAAGACATTTTGGCCATTTGGTCATAAATAGTACTGTTCAATAGCACAAGAAATCATGCAGACTGCGCAGGGAGGCATAAAACCACTGAATTATGTATTAATATGTCATATAAAAGGAAAAAGTACTAAAGAAATACTGTAGGAAAAATAAATAAAACCGCCATTAAAAGTGAACATGTCCCATTTGGTCAGTTATGCCAAACATAAAACAACAGAAAACGCCGTTTGGAAGTTAACAATACTTTTAATTTTACTGCTGACTTCTCCATTATAAGCCAAACAAAGGTGTGGTTAGACCGTAGGCTCAGGAATTGATTTAAGTCTGCATCCATCTAAATCGGTAGGCTTCTAAAATATGTATCTGTATAGGTATCTCTCTGAGTATATGTACGAAGGAAGAGAGGAAGAAGGAACTTGGAAAGCTGGAGTTGCATGAGCAGGCTGATGTTGAGTTGGAGCTGGTGCCCTCTCCCAGGGGCTGTTTGGGTTGAAGGAGCCGGAGCTGAGACCTGCTGGTGGTAGCAGCGAGGTCCCAGCACCGTTCGTTCTTCTGTCGCGTCGTGGACGCTCCTGGACGAGCGATGTCCTGCTTGCAGCAGCCCGGCTGGTCCCGTGTGGAGCAGGCTTTGCTCAGCAGCACCCGTGGGGCATGGCACAGCCCTGCTCGGGTTGCAGCTTCGGTTTCACTCTGTCCCCCAAATGTTCCCGGCTTTAACATCCAATGACAGGTGCTGTGGCCGGACGGTGTTGCGAAGCAAGCTCTGAAAGCCTGGCAGGATGGAGAAAAGTGGCTGCCTACATTTGCACAGCTGGGCTGGCTCGGCCAGGTTGGTTTGTTTGCCCACCGAACCCCCCAGTGCAGTGCTGGCTACGCTCTGGCTGCCCCCCTTCATGCCCAGGGGCAGCCAGCGGAGGCTGAGCCGTATCTGCCAAGTCTGGTTGCTGCTTTGGGACCGCTCGCAGTTGTGTCTTCCCCTTGTTTTGAAAGCTGCAGCGGCAGACCAAAGCCAGCTCACACACCCCGGCTCAGCCGCGAGCAGCAGGAGCACCTCTCCTGCACACAGACCTCTGGAGGGATTAAAACAAAAAAATCTGGGGAAAGATTTTGCTAGCAGAAACCACAAATAACACAGAAACCGCTGTGCTGCTGGTTCATTAAATACATCGGCACGATGGAGCTGCACTACAGATATCCTCTCGGTGCATTTCAAAGAGCAAAATTCCCTTTGGTCAACCCGGCTACGATCTGTCCACTTTCCCGAGCCCGGTGACATCTCTGCTGCGAGGCGCAGAGAGCAGCCAGCTCTGTAGCGACAGCGGGGGCTCACTCAGGTGCTTTGGCACCTGTGCTTGGGCTGCTCCCATCTGCCGCTGCTTGTCCCTGTCCCCCAGCGGTGCTGCTCCCTCTGCTCTCAGGCTGTAGATCAGCACCCAGTGGAGGTGGCCTGCCAGACCTACCGGAGCTTGTCTTCCCTCCTGGGGATAAACGGGAGACCAAGGAGCCCCATAAAATGCGCTGCAGCTGATTTGTCACCCCTTTGGCTTCCGCCATTGGCGTGCAAATTCATGGTGCTGGGTCTTCAGGGCCCCTTTCAGCTCAGCCCACCCTCGGCACAGGGCAATGCTGCACGTTGATACCAATTTGCTTTAATTTTAGGAGCCTGGGAGAGCGTTACAGAGAATGAAAAGGGAGAGAAAGAATAGAAGGCAAGCATGTAAATAATCACAATGAATCTGAAGGCCTAATGGCCTGCCTTGCTTCCCACTGCAGTTCACCATATGCTCTAGCACTTGTGTGAGACTCCCCAGCTCACGTGCTGTTGGTTTATGTAAGTGCGTGCAGACCTTCGGCAAATTTGTATTTTTATTATGTAGAAGCTAACATTTAGCTTTCTTGTTGTGGGTATGTTGTAGCATATGTTAGTGTTTATGTTGCAGTGAAAATGGATCTCTTGACTAGAAAATACCTTCATCTAATATTCTAGCCATTTGTTATTTCGACCTTTTTGTAATGACTTTTTGTCAATAGCAAAGGCAAAGCTGAGTGGGATGGGCCAGGCAAAAGCGAGTCACTTGTGTGTGGCACCCATGGCATATTATTTCTTCTGGATCCTTGAGGGGATAAGGTACGATTCAGAAGATTGGCTTCAATTGGAGGGAAATGATTACTCAGAAGTGGCTATGAAATGGAAAGTGGTTTTTTTCCTTTTTTTTTTTTCCTATTTCAGTTGAAAAACCCTATGTATGGCAGGGGTGCTACATCTTTTTCCTTAGTTTTCTGTGTATACGTGCTACTCTTTTCATTTTTTTTCAAGACAGTTTTATTTTTAACTTTTTCATGGCAGAATCTCCAGCATTTTCACTGGGAAATATGTTTATGTCATTGATATTGTTTTCTCCAGGGCCAGCAGAGAGAAGCTCTCAATATGTTATTACTGGACTGAGACCAATAGATAACATACTATGATTTTCCCCAGTTAATGAGAAAAAAAAAAAGTAGTTCTAGCAACATTTTGAAGTGTTTCCACTGAATTTGGGGTCTGGTTTTCTTTCAAAAGCCTCCATGGGCAATGTCACAACAACTCTGCGTTCCAGGGTACCTGGGAGTGGGATGAAGTCTGAGCCAGCCCCCACGGTTGGCACCACAGCCAAGCCAAGAGGGAAGTCCCTGCAGTGCATTCCTCTTGCTCCCTCAGACCAAAGCCTGTCCTGCGTGTTCCCCTGACTGGAGAGAGCAGGCATCTTGTGGGCATCTCTCCTGCCTGTGCCGGGAACTTGCCTGGGCAGGGTGTGACCGCTGGCAATGCTGGAGATGTCAGGCCCTGGGGAGGACAGGGATGGTTCGGGGTGCCATGGGTACGGCACAGCGTGATGTGCTGGCAGTACCCGCACGGGCTCCACCTGTTTGCAGGCAGAGGCTGGGCTGGCCACCACGAGCTGCCCAGAGGACCAGGCCTGCAGACAGGGTTCACAGCTTGAGAATCACAGAATCATCTAGGTTGGAAAAGACCTTCAAGGTCACCAAGACCAACCATCAACCTGACCTACCAAGTCCCATCACTAAACCATGTCCCTTAGTGCCACAAGACCATGCTCTAAGTGCAATTATGATCGCCTTCTGTACCCAAAATTTACTGAAAGAAATACTCATCTAGCTTAAAGAATGGAATGAAATCATACACAGCACACTTCAGTGGCCTCTGGTCCTGTTATCACTTTGGCTCAGCTGTGCCCTCATTTGCTCATCACCCCCACTCCCTTTTGTTTTGCTTTGCTTTGTTTTGTTTTGTTTTTGTAGCTTTCTGAGGCAGAGCTCCCATGTCTGGAAAAGCCATCTGCATGTAAGGGGGAGAGTGGGAGTGGTGTGCCTTTTTCTTTGGTTCCCATTAATTTCATTTTCCATCATTCCCACGTGCTACGGGCCTGACCCTTGGTTTGTTTTTGGAAATATCTGTCTTCTGTATTCACAGAAAAGTCTAATTTGATTATCTGCAGTCCTATGACTTTGTATGCTGTGTTCAGGTCAGATTCAGTAATTATTGTCTATAAGTTAATAGCTGTGGGGTTTTATGACCTCATGTGATGTCTCAGGCAGTGCATGTGAATTCACAATGAGCAGTGACAAAGGGTGCTTTTGCCTGTGTGAATATCAGATTCTCCACTTGTAGCACCATGAATGTTACTGCTTGAGTTTCACGCAATCCAGACCAGGAAAATGCCTGGAAACCTTTTCAGTTCAGAAATAGTCTCCTAGGACTCCACGTGACAGGCTGTATGGAAAATTTTACCTTTATTTCATGCAGCTTCACTTTGACTGCAACACGTACATGTTTAAAACTATGCTAACTACATAGAAAATAAAAGGACGCACTATGATTGAAGTCCAAAGTAGTTAATATTATGAGGATTAGAAAAAAAATGTTGTTGAAATATGCTTTTAACCTTGACTTGACAGTATTTACAGGATTGATGTTCCCTGAATCTCTGCAAGCAATATGTTCTAGGCCTGCTGGACATAATATGAAAAGACTGACACTTAATGATTTATAGCACTACTGTGTTTCTGTATAAGCTGGAGCCCAGTATCTACTGAGTACAGAACATGACCGGGGCAACAGGGAACCAAAACCTCATTTAGTTATACGGAAGCCTAAATTGAGTGGTGCTTTAAAAATCAACAGGATCTTAAAATGAGTCTTGTAAGCAACTCAGCAGCAAGTGAAAGATTTTGGATGTGCGGAGGGTACTTTTGACCAGCTTTATGCTGTGCTGAAGCTGGGACAGCTGGATTCTGTGCAGCTCCCACTCCAGGGAAGCCTGTGAGAAAAGACATATCCATAATCTGGTAACTGTCCCTGTTTCCATTTTTAGCTGTTTTGTCTCTTTGGATGTTACATCAGAAACAGTCTTTTTTTTTTTTTTTTTTTTTTTTTTTTTTTTCTTTTCCCTTTTTGTACC
>VXAA01007265.1:291623-340902 GCA_013399115.1 Anseranas semipalmata
GCAAGAAAACAAAATCTGAGGTTTTTGGCATAAAGTCATTCATATGCATTCTCGTTTGATAAGGTTTGCTGGGTTCTGTTTTTGTTTCCTTTTAAATGAAAAGTTTGTTGACCCACTGAAAATAAGATATCACAAACCACCCTGATGTGTAATGGAAACATTGAGATGAGTTTTTTGTATTTGATGGGCAAAAAATACATGAGGAGGAAAAACATCTGTACAGTCCAGGGTGCATGGCTAGTAGCCATTCAAATTGTGAAAGCGTGAGGAAGTAACAAGAGGCTTCAATATTTTGTTATGAGAGCATTTTTCCAACAGCATTGCCTTTCCTTGCTAGGGTGCTTTCTGACATGTACCACAAAGATAGGGGGATGTTTACCTAGGAGAGGTTAGATTATTTTATGAGTAAAATACCAAGGAAAAGGTCTAGATCTCCACTGCAGGAGCTCTCTGCACTGTTCAGTCCTCAGTGTCTTCAAAGCAGTTATTACAAGGTGCTGCAAGGCAACAACTATTAATAATGCACTGTCAGAGCCTGCTCAGCCTCTCCCTCTTGGATTCACACCAGCCCACTGTGGGTGTATCCCCCAGATTGGAGCCACATGTCTTCAAGCTTTCTTAATCTGGGCAGAGTCCAGGGATTGTCTCCGATCTGGGTTTCTAGGAACATTTTTGTGGCACGGAGTCTTTCTAGGATTGCTCTCTGAGCTGAGATCCTAGAAGCATGGAGTTGTTCTTTCCCTGGCATCTTCACTTCCCCAGAATCAGCTCCATTAGGGTTCCTGCTGGAAAAAAAGGTGCCAGTACAAGCAAATGCCTTCTCATCTCCTGCTTTCCCTTGCCCTGCTCCTTTCTTTAAAGACCTGGGAGATTTTTTTTTTTTTATAGTTTTGTTTCTTCTAGTCAAGTTTGATTCCGGTGCTGATAGTCCTGACTGATCAATCTATTCCAATACAGAGATGTAGCCACCACTCCAAAAAAATATAGGACAAGGACTCATAACAAATATTCATGAGGGTTTCAGTGTACAGAAAGTTGGTGATCTGAAACAGAAGTACAAACTGTACCTAGATTCCTTGAACCATGGCACAGAGATGCTTACCCTGCATCTGCACCACAGTAGCTGTGTGTTTCAGAAAGCTGTGTTTGGAGACAGATCTTTCTGTGCTTTCTAAGCACATCTTGAAGAGGTTTTGGGTTGTTCTTAATAACCAGTCGCATTAACAAATGAAACTGTTATACGCCTCTACTTGTCTGGAAATATAGCGCATTCTGGTAAATCTGACTTACTAGACTTTATTTAATGCTGGTAGATCTTTTCCATGTAGGATTTTGGGGGGGGGGGGCAAAATTCAGCTTTCTATGAAACACAACACATTTGAATTGGAACAGATTATTCCTCCTTAGTCTATCAGTAAATCCACTGCACTGGCCTGACGTAGCTGGAAACAGCTCTCTGTAACATCTTTAAGCCAGAAAGATCTGAACTTGACAAAGTGTTTGTGGCATCTCTTGTTTCTCGCTATTTTTCACGATAACTAGGCTCTGGGGAAAAGTCTTCAAATCCTTAAACAAGTTGAAGGAAATCACTCTCTTTGATCTGCGCTGTGGAAACTCCTCACTGCTTGCTCTTCACTTGTCAGTGGAAGAGCCACACATGGGACATCACTGGCTGTTCCACCTGTAGGAACAGCACTTGCTGTGGAAAAGGACCCAGCGGCTGTACAGGCTGGGAGGAGGGGATTTTGTCTCCTCGATGACACATCATTGGCTTGAGGAAAAGAAAATGTATATTTCCAGAAAAGCCTGGAAAGATGCCTAGTCTGAAAAAAAAAAGAATGAGTCTTCCAGATTCTGGTTTCTCTCCTTTCCAAAGGAAAAACTGAGGGATCCATGTAGTGGATGTCTGACCCTTTGCACAGCAGTGTCACATGTTAGCCTCTGTTTGCTCTCCAAGAACAAGTGTAACTGCTACGATTTGGCACAATATAGGTAAATCCTCCTATTCTTGCCTTTTATGATCTTTCTGAACTTTTACACCGAATTTGTTACCATGAAGTCTGAATATGTGTTTGGTTATGGGCCAGTTAAATACAGAATGTATAGCCATTTGGAAACTTTTATTACAAAACACTTGTTTAACTTCTTAGTGCCTGTGTGCCATTAGAACAAATGAATCACAGTAATATTTTGCATTGTGGTTGCACCTAGCAACTGAGGATCTCAGAGCATTTATGAACTTACTAGATTTACTTTGAACGTATTTTGTCAGGTGTCTGTTTTTTCCAGTTTGTATAAGATGGCCATGAATAATTCCTTTTACAGGTTTGAGCTTTTTCTATTTCTGAGGCATTCTGGCCAGCACTTCCTCCACTTCCTTGGTGGTTCTTGCAAAGAATTATTGCTGAGTAATTCTTGGTATTTATACTGATGAGGCTGATCAGCTACATAACTAACTCAATGTGGCTAGGTGCCTGACTTCAAAAATCATTGCTCATTAATTTTCACCTTGAATTTTTTCTTTCAGTTAGTGTTAATTATAAACTAATATTCATTATTACTAATAAAGAATATTTGCCTAAAATTTCCTCCCATGGACAGCCCAAAAATTTAGGAAATATCATGAAATGTGAACACAAAGTGTGCAGATTTTTGAAATTTTGGATATATTTGCACAGCAATTGCTATGAAGCCTGTGTTGAGAAACTTGAGGACCAAGCATGAGTCTTGTTTTTCCTTTTATTTTTTAATGTCATATGGCAGTTTTGTGGCAGAGTAAAATTGGAATGTCCTTCAGTCTTGAATTTTCATGACTGGATGAGAGTTTCTCAGCTGGAAGAGCTGGAATTAGAATAGATGCATACAGAAAATTTGCAAGGAAAGGTTTCCAAATCTTTCTGTAATACCCAGGGCTAGCAATGCGTTAGGGGCTCTGCAGGTATTCTGCAGGCAATTCTGCTCCACCATGGAGCTGAACCTCCAGCTCTCACTGCTGAAGGAGTTCTTTCATGTTACTTCTCCCCTTTCTCATCTAAGGCAGAGCACAGTCAAAGCACATCATTAAAAACTCTGGAGCACTTGTAACATTTCCGCAAAGGAAAAGATGCTGGTTAGTAACAGTACCTTACTGCAAACAGTCGTATAGGCATGTGTGACCTTGACATGTATCGGAAGCTTCAAAAAGCCATTCACAGTAATGCTTCTCATATTTCCTGGAGGCACAGAACATACTGACAGTTTGACTTTTAGGAAATGCTTTAAGTTGGGAAGAGCCAATGAGCCAAGCTGAATTGTGCTGTAGGTGGGTAAAGCTCCTTTGAAAGAAGTACTCGCTCTCTTCAGTGATTTTGTTCCTGCAGCAGTGAATTTGTGCCACTGTCCCTGGCTCATGAGACCACCTTCTTTTTCCTACTCTCTCTCTCTCTTTCTTTCCCTTTTATGTCTTAATTCACTGCTGTCATGATTTATACTAGCAATACAATGTGCAAGACATGAAAATCTATACATCTATCATACCCCCATCTGAACACCAGGACATGACATTTCAAAATTATTTTTTCCCTATACATTTATCATACTTTTTTTTTTTTCAAAAGAAGACACTGTCTTTTGTGGATTGAATCAGGCTGAACTGTCCAAGTTCGTCTAGCACCCCTACTATCCTATTTCACATACTCTATTTGGCACATGGTATAGAACAAGGGGCAGGAGCACCGCTTCTCTGTGGTTCTCTGCCCGTTCCTTTGGCTGGTAGTATGGAGCTAAATATTTTATTCTTGTAGAGACTAAGGTACATGCATTTAGTATGTTATCCATCAGTGGCAATTTGAGGTTTAGTGTAAACATAAATTGTTCTTTAGGGAAGAGTAAGAATCTGTGATAGCCTGTTCCTGCAACTGGCTGATCTTTATCAGCCTTGTGACAGTCCCTTAGGGACAACTGGTCGCAATTAGCTCATTTATTATTGATTCATTCTTTGGACAATTAATCAGAATTAATCAGAGTGGTGCTTTAGAGGCCTGAAAATATGTACATAAAAGCCAGGGGTGCCTGAGCTTGTTGAAGGAATCATGCGGTGAACTCTGTCCTAAGAACCGAATGCATTTCTGCCTCTTTCAAGGTTTGAAAACAAAAGATCAACTTTTTGAAGATTTTTGCTTCCTCTCCCTCATCTTCGCTTCTCTGTACAGTGTAGTTGTAGGAGAGGCTGAGCATAAATAACAAGACACGCTGAGAGAAACTGTTCTTAAAAAATGTCAGCCCAATCATAGATCTTTCTTCCCTGGTCACTCCCTCTGCAGGCAAAGTCCTGCCTCCCAGAAGCTGTAAGGCACTGGAGCCTGAAATTAGCTGTGTGATCTTATTACTGCAGCCCTTATGCTTTTTTTCCCGCACATCCAAGTGTTGGTAGTTACTCTTGTTCTTTATAATTTAATTTTAGACATAACATAATCTTGTTGGAGTAAATGCTTATGTCTTTTTTTTTTTTTTTTTTCTTTTTTTTCCTTCTATAAAGCATGAATGGTGGTGTCTAGATGTTAGGGAAGAACGTTGGTGTAGTGTAAGGACCAGATGTAAACATGTTATAAAATCTTTTAACACTTTTTAATGTCTTAAAAACGGTCAAGAATTTTGACTGGAAAAGGAAAGTGGTTGACAGAACTGGGATCTGGTTAGAAACAGTTTTTCACAGAAAAATTATTTTCTTCTTTGTGGAGCTTCTGAACACAATGAAAATGTATATCTTGTTTCCTCTGTCTGTGTGTTTTAGAAATGAAAACTTTTTAGTGTAAACAGTTTTTTGAGTTAAAGAAAATAAGCCACGATATGTCTTTGTTTTAGAATTTCTTGCAAAAAATTTTAATGCAAATTTTTCATGCAAGAAAATGTCTCATCTTCTCCCCACTCCCAACTATTTTTTGACTAATTTACACGTGGATTAGAAATATCCTGATGAAATAATTCGGGATTGTGTAGACAGTATGATAGATAATTTGAAAAGGAAAGCAAGAGAGAACCTATTAAAGTTATAAAAATAAGATATTGGTAAATGCTGAATATCTCTTGGGGATGCACATTAATTCTGTTTCTACCTAAGTTATATATTGATTTTATTAGTACTAAGTCTAAAAATCAAGCATGTAGTAATGTGGAGCAAGTTATTTTATGTTATTGGAGTAACGGTAGTTAGTTGGGTAATTAATTGAAGTATGTGTGAGTTTATTTTTCAGTCAAGGTATTTAAACTAAATACATTGTTCTTTATCTTATCTTAACGAATTGTTCACAGAACGTATATGTTACATTCTGCCACTGATATACTTATTCTGTCTCATGTTGTTAATACAGTGGTTAAAATCCATGATTAATTAAATAGTTTTGGCACAGTATCCAATCTAAGTCGACGAGCAGAACCAGATATAATTTAAAGATTCAATGCATTCTCCTATGTGTTTGAATTTTTCTCTAAGGGAGGTGGAGATTTTGGGTGAGGAGGCTGCTGTTTTGTTGAACTCCTCCCATTTTTGAGTTAAAGTACCCTGGAGTGTAATTGAGACTGAGGCATTGGTGCATTATAAAATTATTGCCAATGACATGTAGTATTTGAGATTAATTTAGCCATGGGTCTTGTTGTCTGAAAGATTTAAGAGTAACATTTTAAATGAGAGTCCCAACTATGCATTTAATTTAGATTTAATACGACAGTTATTTGTTCTGCTAATAAATGCCCCATTGCATATTAAAAACATATTAATTGAGGATTAACACAGATATAGTAGATTTAGAAATCTTTGATGAAAGCATTTGAAAGCATCAATTGGCATTTACAATTACTGTAAATATATTAGCAGCATTAATGTGACCATCTTTTTAAATCTAGTGAATTTTGTCCATTTTGGAACAGAATGCTTCTGGTGCATAGCTTTTTCTTTGGCCGTCCACCTCAATTGAGCTTTTTTTATATGTTGTTTAAGCAGTGGCCTTTTCAATACTGTTTGCAGGTGCTGCCACTCGAGATGTGCAGTCACCTTCCCGGTCTGTGAACAAATGGTAACTGTGCAGTGACGGTGAAGATCACGTACAGTGTGTGATGGCTCCTTACAAAATAAAGATATTTCAAAACAGACATTTCAGTCTTTTCTGGAGGCTGGAAACTAGGCTTACTGCCAGCCCAGTTAGGAGGTGTTTGGATATTTCCACATGCATAGTGACTATATTGCTTGACTGGAGTGGTCAGATGCAGAAAGTTGGAGCAGCTGCACTGTGGTGTGGTGCAGATCAGCCTGGGGTGCTCCACTGCCCTGCCTGAGCAGCATCCTCTGTGCTCTGCAAGGAACATAATTAATCCTAGGGGTAGCTGTCAGTGATGTGTAGTTCATAATTTTCTATGAAGTATCTGCTGGGGAAAGCCTCTGGCTATGCTAATTGACAAGCTAAGGCCAACTGGAGCTGTTGGAATCTTTTTGTGGACTGTGCTAAACTGATATCTTGTGGTCCTGTTCTCATCTTTTTGGGCAGTGTAGTTATGATCCGCCTTGCACAGGAGTGGCTGATAAGTTTGACCTCACAGCTCCATTGCTGAGGGATACCTTAGCTTGAATTCTGCTGGAAGGAAGGAAGGAAGAGAAAGCCTGCATCTCCTCCAGGCGATCTCTTCATGGAAGATCAGGCATGGAAGGAGTGGGGACAATGTGTTCCTTCTGTGTGTGTGCGTGTGTGGAATTTTTTTAGTTGGCCATCTTTTTTTGTTAGATGGCAGTCAGTATGAAGGAGGACATGCTTTGTCAGTGCAATAGTCTTCTGCTTTTCTTCTTTTAGCTTTTAGGGAGATAAGAACAGAGCAGACTGTGGCTGTGCTGCTCTGTGGCACCAGCCAAACTTGTCCTCTGCTTTCTGCCTTGCATAAAGAGTGTTCCTCTCTGGCTCTTCTGACCAGTTAATGCCTCAGCAGCACCCTGCTCTATTCTACTTCTACTCCTGCTCAACAAGCCGTAAGCCAATTTCAGGAAGGCACCAAATTTCATCTGATGATAGCAGCATTCCCTAACGCACAGCAAGACACTGGGCAGGCAGTATGCATGGTCTTGCCTTGAGGGCTGTAATGCAGCCTTGTAGTAGGATCTAGGAAGGATGTATTATTATAAATCCTTATCATGTTTATTTCACTTTTCATTCTCATTCCTTCCAATCTTTTGATATTTAGCCTTGGGGCAGATTCAGCTATATATCCAAAGATGCAACTTTACATTGAATTAATGTGTATCTCTTTGCCAGTTAAGAAGTTAACAAAAAAGGAGTAGGTGTCACTATTTTGCTTATGGTGGGAATTTGACGATGCACTGAACCAAGCACAACACACTTCCAGAATCTTAACTAGTTTGATTGCACCATCGACACTGTTATTTCGACAGCCCCGCTCTACGGCATCTGGCATAATTGGAAGCAGCAGCCAGCAGGTATCAGATGTCAGTATGAATTGTCTCCTGCTGCGTGAGCACTGACTATGAAATTGATTTGCTGTCTTTTTTACACAGTTTTGTAACGAAAGTAATGTAAAGTCCCAAACAGACAAATTCTGTATTTGTGTACATACAGTTAAAATAGCTGTATATATATAAAAATTAGAGAGGGGAAAATATGTCAGCAGGAAAGTAGTATGGCACCATCAGGACCTGCTTCCTCACAGGCAGCTGCGGTGGCAGTTCCCCCTGTGTTTCTTAAGAAGGTGAGCTAAACCAATAGCTGGAAACCAATTTCTTTGGGTACTTGTATGGATCAAAAGCATAAACCACGAGAAAGAAGAATCCTTCAGTGAGTGAATTTATATCTCTGTTTTACTCACTGGAGATAATAAGGCAAGAGAGAGACAGGCTGGAAAACAAGTCTCCGACCTGGAGCAAATTTTCCCCTGATTTGTCATCAGGACGATTGAAAGCCCTAAGACTGAAAAAGTAGCCTGAGCAAAGTCAATGGTAAATTTCTGTTGATTTACTATAGCCAGGATGTTGCCTTAGGGCGCATCAGAAAAAATGACTGGCTTTCAGTTCCTTCAAGACGCTGTCATATACAGCAATTTCACAAATATCGATAAAGGTAACATCTGTGGAACCAGGATCTTAACCACCGATTTGAGGAACTGTAAGAAGGATTAGACCAGGTATAGAAATGGCGTCATCATCCCAAGCCTTGAGAAGCCTTTGGGAATTCCTTAAGGATTCCCAGCTTCTAGGCAATGGCAGTACAAGCCACAGAGCCAAGGCTTCGTTGGCAGGAACTGATGCCCATTCTCAAGCAGGGAAAGAACTGGCTATGAAAAAACAGTGTTTATGGGCCTCTTCCTCAGCTTGAGGCAATACTTGGCTTTGATACAAGAAGGCTTAGTCAGCTCCTACTGTAATCGAATTATTTAAACTTTTTCAAAGGAGAAATTGTAACAAGTTCTCTTCCTAAGAAATCAGGGTCAAAAACCTTTTTAGAAAAATCGGCTTGAGCATCGATTAGTGAACTCAGCCACCTTTTAGACAAGTGTAATGGAGAAAAACATTCCCAACATCTGGTTCAGTGGGGCCAAAGTCCAGTGTTTCATTGTGTTTTTGCTCTGACACCCAGTTGCATAGCAATAAGGGGGAGCATATGATACAATAATCTATATATAGGATAGGTGGGGCCAAACCTTTGACTGGAGGCCAGCTAGTCTGGTATTGCAATCTCGGTGCTGACACGAAGGCAGCCGGTAACCTTCATCGGGTCACTTGAAGTTCTTCCTAAATTTCAGATCCTCTATTAATGATGGACAGATCTGTGGCTGTCTTGGGAAAGACAGCTGTCATAACATGATCTAACCGGCCATTTCACACAGAAGAAGATCACAGGTGTGCTGAAAAACTGTAAACCTGCTCCCCCCAGGATAAGCACAAGATAATTCACAGGGAGCTGGCTGCTGTGCTCAGAGGGCAGTTTCCCATAGAAGCAGGAAAACACTGCAGTTATCTTCCCTGCAGAAGCAACTAACCTGGTTTGTATCTGACCACAGCGGGAGATGGAGGTCAGTTGTTCGAGTAACTTGTCCCCTTCTTTTTTCGCACCATGAGGTGCAGGCAATGGTGCTTTGGCTCCTCCTGATGCCTGGACTACTTCCTTTCCTAAGTCACAAGCAACAGCTCATTTTCCCTATTTCTGAGGCTAGGTCTGATTTCACAGCCTGAGCCCAACACCAAGACTAGAACCAGATGCTCACCCCATCTGATGGGCTTAGGCCCTTTTCCATGGAAGTTTCCGTGAGCTTTTAGCCCTGTGATTTAATTCCAAGAAGAAGTTGTAATTCCACCTGCAAGAAAGCCCTGTTGTAGGGATGCTCTCTGCAGCTCACTCCCCAGAGGGATGTGCTACAAAGAAGCCCTCCCACCTCCACGCCAAGGCACTGTGTGAGCTTGCTCAAAGGCAGGACACCACTGACTGAGCCAGCTCAATTTGCTATTATGTTCTTTCCCTCATTTTCTTAGGAAGCTTCAATAAGGCGTGCAGAGGAGGAGGGGGAGGAAGACTCAGTGCTCTTCTTCCTGCAGCTGCAAAAATTGAGTTGTACTAGGGAAGCTGTTGCCTACTGCTAGGGCTGTCATCAAAATCAGGAGAGGAACAAAGACAACCCAGCACAATTTCCTGTCCTGTGTTAAGGCAGAAAGGTTCCATCGTTTATTTAAAGGATACTGTTACTAGAGTCAACAATTTTTTTTTGTACCAATGCATTCATTAGTGGAGGAAAGAGGATTCCTGAAAGAATGAAGTACAAAGCTGAATAAAAAAAATATAGCCTTAAAGCTATATTTTAAAAGCATTTTATAATGCATTTAACAACTTCTTCCAAGCTGTGTCCTTCCAGACTGTTTCCTTCCCTTCACTGTTGTGCTGTGAAGGTGGGTGAACAGTAGCACTGAGCATCAGTCTCTGTAAGCCTGCTCCCCTTTTTCCCTGCAACACATAGCTGTCATTTTGCAATGACTTTCCTTGCTTTCCAACTTCATCGGACCCCTCATGGGGATTCAGTAACCCACAGTTCTCAACAGAAGTTGAATCTGATTGCATGTCTAAATCCAGTATGGTGGGGAAAGTTTATTCCAGGAGTGGCCCAGGAGGATCTCAGTGTGCTTTCCCTCACTTCTCTCGGGTGACTGTTCAACTGTTGCTGCTCTTTTACCCTGGCTTATTTCTCTTAAAAGGAGTAGACCAGTTCAGCCTTCTACTTCTGGATTACTTTGAAAAAAAAAATCAGGGGGATTAGCATAAGCAGTATGGTTAAATTCCTGTCTGCTTCTTGCTGAAAACTTACCCTTCAGCTATTGTTTTAGTAGCAGTGAAACTTCTGCAACTGCGTGACTTTTCTGAATGTTTTGCTGTTCCCTTTACACCAAATGTTGCAGCATGCACATTTGATGTCAAGTTCCTCTTGTGAGCATTTGATTTTTAGTGACATGAATATGACACAGATGGACATGAGAACCAAGCTGTCGACGCAGTCTCTCAGTGCCCTTTTGTTTATGTCTGTGACCTGGTCACATAGTACAAAGAGCTTCCTGCTGAACTACATGCAGCTGCCTGGCTGAAAAGCATGTGAGAGCTTTATTTGTCCTGCCTGCAGCCTGAGATCTTCTTGGAACCAGCTCCCAGATCCCTCCCTGCGTGGAGGTTGGTGATATCACCGCCCAGGTTTCCCAAGGATCCTGGCCTGTCTGGAATCCGCGGTCAGGGATCTGCTGGGTATTACAGCATGTATTTCAGCCTTCGGCTCCAAATAAACTGCCCCAGTAAGGCTATGGGCTCTCCGGGGCTTCAAAGCAGCACCACCAAATTTTGTGAAGGACAACAAATGTAAGTGACCCATGGGGGGCATAAACTGAGGCTTGGCTTGTTTATGTCCTTTTTTAAAAAATTATTTTAACAGATCCATGCCCTCTCCCCACCTCGCCCCTTTGAATCTCTCTCTCTGTGAATGGCTCCTGCTGTCAGGAAAACTGCGTGGGACCGTTTTCTCATTTTTTGATGATATGAAGGATCTGAAGATCAGTCTTAACCCAAATGCTTCTAGAGGTGGCTGCACCACATTGCATCGCACCCACAGCATACTTGACATGGACTGTGGTCAGGAGGAGTCAGAGATGTTTGGGTCACGCACTGATCTCTGGGGCATTGGCAGGCAGTTGGACAGTTTTGTGTACAAGCAAAACGCAGCATTGCTTCACAGCTGCTCAGCACAACCTCATGTGCCCAAATGAGAAAATAGTGTGTTAATCAGATAGCACACATTTCTTAACTGCTCTGTGAGGAGTTGCATTCCCTGACGTTAATTCTCTACTACTGGCTGTCTGAAAGCACACCCTCAAGCCTCACTATGTCAAGTGAGCAGAAGAAAAACCTTGAGGCAAAAGAGTGTCCCTGCTACAAACAGTTTATGTAGTCCCAGGATAAGATGAGGCTACAGATACGGCAGAAGAAAATGTAAAAAAACATTTTAAAAAAGCATTAAACAATCTACAGATTTCTCAACAGCCTTAACTGAAAATATATAATCTTCCAGTACATCTCATTGTTTTGCATGTCTGTTTTCTTTCTGAAGTAGGAGTTTGGTTTTGCTCCTTGCATTTCCCCGAAGTGATCCATGCCTCCCTTTACCATCTCTCAATGTGTGGAGCACCACTCTGCCACCTCTCATGTCTTCATTTTTCTTATATCCTCATTTCAACGCTAGTTAGTGATCACATGAGAAAGCACTGTTAGGAAATCATTTGGTATATTTTTAGCGGTGTTTGGGCTGAAGTAGCAATGAGGAGGGAGGAGTGCCAGCCACATGTGACCAGCCAGCTGTCTGTGGCCCACATTTTGGAAATCACTGATTCAAGTAACTGGCAATAGGTTATGGAAAGTTTCGCTTTTAGATTGCTATTTCAAATTGACCCAAGCTAAACATGATAGGAAGGTCATCTTAGCTATAAACAACTATACAATGTGTGACCAGTCTTCATCTAGTTTCTTTGCCTTTTAATGAAAGAGAAATATTTTAATTGGAAGTGAGTTTCTTTTGTGCTGCTTTAGCAACAGGAGCAGCTGAAATGTTGCTATGGCTGGGGTGGACAGGCTGTGTGCTTCCTCCCCACTGTTGGGCACTTCGTCACACTGCAGTAAGTGCTGTGGTCTTGTCCTCTCTGGTGTGGAGAGAGGGGAAACTATCAAGCAGGTCTGGCTCCATAAATCTTAATGCGACAGCATTATATGAGCCAGCAGTGTGCTCTGGCAGCCAGGAGGGCCAACCATACCGTGGGGTGCATCAGGTACGGCATTGCTAGCTGGGATTGTCCCGCTCTGCTCTGCGCTGGTGCGGCCTCACCTCGAGTACTGTGTGCAGTTCTGGGCACCACAGTACAAAAAGGACGTGAAACGATTGGAGAGCGTCCAGAGAAGGGCTACAAAGGTGGTGAAGGGCCTAGAGGGGAAGACATACGAGGAGCAGCTGAGGTCCCTTGGTTTGTTCAGCCCAGAGAAGAGGAGGCTGAGGGGAGGCCTCATGGCGGCCTGCAGCTTCCTCACGAGGGGAGCGGAGGGGCAGGCGCTGATCTCTGCTCTCTGGTGACAGCGACAGGACCTGAGGGAATGGCATGGAGCTGTGACAGGGGAGGTTCAGGTTGGATATCAGGAAAAGGTTCTTCACCAAGAGGATGGTCGCGCAGTGGAACAGGCTCCCCAGGGACGTAGTCACGGCACTGAGCCTGTTGGAGTTTAAGAAGCCTTTGGACAACGCTCTCAGACACGTGGTCTGAATTCTGATCTTTGGGTGGTCCTGCTTGGGGCCAGGAGTTGGATTCAATGATTCTTGTGGGTCCCTTCCAGCTTGGGATATTCTATGATTCTATGACAGCCATGTAACCAAAATCAACCAAACAATGAAAGAACACCAACAGATTAAATGTGAGTGAGGACAAGTGAATCTTTCTTCTTCTCCAACCTCCTGTCATGTACAACTGTTGGCTCTGACTTCCAGCTCACCTCCTTTTCTGTCTTAATCTGTGAGTATTTTAGGAGCCAATAACTCCTTGTCATCTGGCACCTATTGATATATATGCATCGAAGGCAGACGCTTGCTAGAGTTCTTCATGTTTCTGGGTTTATTTAACTGTACATGTGAGTAGATGTTGCACTGCTTGTATGTCACCCATCTGTGAACTCCCCTGTCCCAGTTTCAGCCAAGCTTGCCAGCCCAGCTACCCACTCCTGTCTGTTCCCTGCCCCACCGAGGGAGGGAGCATGTCCTTAATGAGTGCTGCCTGGCTTCCGATGGTTTTCGGCTTTGTTTCTCCTGCTGGCTCTCAGACCAGCTCTGAGCACAGCAGGGAGCAGGGCAGGACCTTTCCAGGCTCCAGCATGTGCACAAGGTAGGGTGAAGGATGACTCCTGCATGCCAGCTCCCCCAGATCCTGAGGCTGATAATCAGCCAAGTCTACTTAGGCGAACAAGGCCCCAGCCTCCAGCTGACACAGGGAGGCAGCCAGAGCAGCCTGGGTGGGCACCCTGCTAGGGCTGCTGCGTCCTAGTGTGAGATTCATTTCTCTTTGTAGAGTTCAAGTCTTTGCCAAGCTGCCTGCTCCACATTGCCTGCTGAGGAGGTGACAGGCACCACGCATCAGCTGTGATGGACGTTGTGGGACGGAGCTCCTTTGTGTTTTGACTGGAGCCATAGTTTGATTCCAAAGAGGTGCCCCCAGCAACAATCTTTCAAGCTCCAGGGAGACTACTTTATCTTTTTTTTAGGATGCATTTTGTAAATCACTCAGGTGATGGCAAGTTTATGTATTTGGATGGCAAATTTATGTTGCGCTATTGGTTTCAAGGAAATGCAATTGTGTGCATAGATTTTGGACTGTTGACCTTTAAGCAGAATGAGTTTTTTGAAGAAGTATGAAGTAGCCTGTTCATCTCCATGAGATGTACTCTGCTGAATGAAAATGACCTCTGCAAAGACATAGAAACAGGAGAATTAAGGAGTGTGAACTCCTACATTCATCTCAGCCAATGGTACCTCCCTTCCCAACCTGCTGCAAGTACTCAGGACAATGATAAGCACAGACCAGGTGTGTTTTCAGTCTCACACTGTGTTTTGCAGAAGTTCCCAGAAAGCTGGGAAGGGTTCCCTAGTGCTGGCTCCCATGAGGAATGGGAGAGTCACTCCTTGCCCTAGATGAGATTCAGGGCAAGAGTTTCCCAGATCACGCTGAGGGTGGGGAAGGGGCAGGGAGGACAGGGAGGCATTCATTCCCTTGACTTGGGATGGTTGGGAGCGTGGCTGTGCAGTTCAAGTCCTGTCCAAGTTCTCCTCCCCGCACACCCCACCCTCCCTTCCCCAGACCTCCTTTGTGTCCCCACACAGCTCTGAGCTTCCCCTCCTCCCCTGCACATGTGCTATTTATTTAGCTGCAGTGCCATCTGAGCTTTCTGCTTTGCTGGTTTGATTTCTCTCAAACTACAGACTCCCTTGACAGAGGCAAACCATGACAACACGCCTGTCTCCTCTTTTTTTTTTNTTTCTGCCAGCGGTCAGGTTTGAACTGACATTGGCTGATTGTAGGTCAGGTTCAAAGGCATCAAGCACTATCTGAGCATCCCCTTGAGCTACCAGCTCATGTGAAAATGAGTAGTCTAGAAAAGCTCTTTGACTGCACATAGTAATCCACTTTATGGGTGAGCTCCTAGGGTTAGCAGACTTCTCGTTTAATGTGGAGTTTTCCATATTTCAGCCTGAAATCATGCATCCTGTGGTAAAGGATAGGGTTAGTAACTTCCCTGTTATGTTTCCAATAAATCATGTGGAATTCTAGGCTGAAATATGGAAAACAGTCCCACCTGACACTTTTCTTCACAGCTTCCTTGGTTGTCTTAGAGCTGCTACTTTGGCCTGCAAGCAGAGAAGGTTGTAAGGAGTCAACAGTGAAACTGGGTGCACGAATGATAAATGGAGAACTACACAAAGGATCATCCCAAAATGCTGATTTTAAGGATACTGCTTCCCATTTTATTTCCCCAAAAAGTCATGGATGGCATACAGCAACTTGTGGGTATATTAACTGATCAAGACCCAAATGGTGGAGGGAGAGAGGAGAACCACAGCCACAATTTGTGGCCCTTGCCACCCCTACACCATTTATTATACACTCATTTTAGGAGCCATTTACATAAATGCCTCTAAATCCAGTGTACACACCCTACACTGACCCACACAACTTTTCAAAGCAGTTTTTGTGAGCATGTGGATTTAAAAGCATTTATAAAACTGGTTGTTTAAACAAAGATGAGCTTCTCAGCTGTAACTGTGGAGGAGAGACTGTTCTGCTTGAGTCAGGGTGCGTGTCTTTAGCCTGTTTAATTCAGCATCAGCTTGATTGAGACTGCTAATTGACAGCAGCTGAGGATCTGGCCTTTTTTTTAAGGAACGTGGTGTAAAGGGAAATGATGGGCAGTGGCTTAGAATACACAATATCCAGCTCCTGCGTGCTTTCGGTATGCAGCACTCATAAGCTATTGCTTGATGAATATGGCCTGAAGTGATGCAGGCAACTTATTGTAATTTTTTTGCTGTGCTCTGTTCGGATTTATTTCGCAGTCAGTCAGGTGGGACACCCTGTAGATTAAGACTTAGCACACACATTTTGAATCTGTAGACTAGTATTTGAGGTGAAATAGGAATTGCTTTATGTTTCTGAGCAGTAATGGCCTGAATTGCCAGAAATAACCTTAATAACAAACTGCTTGTTTCCTGAGTCAGGCACATAGTGCAAACAGCTGTAGTCTCGGTGCACCAATAGTATCCTTGTTTTTTAATGAAAATAACAGGGATGGGAAATGGTCCAGGAAGAGTTTGTCCCCTTGGCTTGTCTGATAGTCTTTTTAAAACTGTTTGCTGCTACCAAGAAATATAATTACAAAACTATTTAAAATGTGCGGGTCTTCTGAGGAGAGGAGTGGATGGGTTGTATGTAAACATGGAGCTGTAGTCAGCGCAGAGGTAAACTAAAAAGCAGGTGCACGCTGAAAATGTCTGTTTTCTGGGATGTCTGGGTGACTCTCTTCATTCTATTAGAAGTATTATATAGAATTGAACTTCCCAGCTGACAGTCCCTCCCGTCCTTGTGTGCCTTTCTCAGACATACTCCTCTCTTGTAGGCACTTTTTGTAAGCTGCTTTATCCCGTCACTTGCTTCACAAGGACTTTTCTGGGTGCTCCTTTCAGATTAGCAGTCTGGGTGGTGGGTTTGGGGAAGCCTCCCAGCCTTTTGAAGCAGATTTGCATCAGAGGATTTCATTGCTTTCTGTTTCAAAGTCTTCACCTTACAAGAAATTCCTTTCCGACTCCATGGCTTTCCCTTCTTCCCAGGACCTTCTGAAATCTTTTATCATATGTTGGCTATGAATCTTTCCTCTTTAAACCATTAAAACGTGTATGGTGGTCTGCTTGAAAAGCAAAGGGCTCATGAAGGAACTTAAACTACACAGATGACCATCCAGGCCCACACCGCTGCTGGTAAATACAAGGCCTAAAATTGCGACTGCAGTGGTAGGGATTGTAATGCAGACATGTGATGTCAGATGTGGCTATCTCTGTGTAACTGTGTCAAAGCACTACCTGATCCCAGAAGAAAAGAGGGCAGACCTGCCCACATTCCCTAAACAACTAAAGACTTGCCCAGAGCACATTTTGGGATGCAGGGGTTTTGACTTCACTGTTTTCTGTCAGTCTGATACGAACAGTTCTTCTTGCCTCATGGTGGACTATGCTAAAAACCAGGTCTGATTCACCATGAATGTGAGTTCATATCACACAGGCACGTACCACAGGCCCTCATGACAAAAGTCACGGTTTGTGTCAACTGAGACCTCTGCTGCTGTCCCTGAGAGACAGAGGAACGGAGGAACCCGAGGAATGAGGCGTGCTGTCAGCCGTCCAGTCAGTCATTGTCGGTCAGCTGCTGCTTATGATGAAACCGGTCTTTGGGGGATTTCATTCTGCATGGCTGGCAAGCTGGTATGTGTTTCTGTCTGGGCTCTGCAGCCCTGGCCCTCATTTGAGGAGGCAGGCCTTTTGTTCTGTATCAGGCTTCAAATAGTATGGCATCTGTTGATTTGTGTTGTCTGTTCAACCATTTGTTGCGTTAGTGAGCTTTCTTCTAATCACAGTTCCTAAGCAGTCTGCTCCTTTGTGACATTTTTTGTTTTAAAAAGTGGAGGTAGATGTGAGCTGACTGTGAACTCCTGAACCTGCTCTCATTGGACAGGTGAGGATATTTGCACACACGAGACAAACAGGCTACCAGGATTTGTTTCTGATTAGCTGTTTGGTCACCCTACAGTTTCTTACCATCAGGGCATGTTAGTGGAGAAAACTGTAATCATGTGTAATCCATACTTTCACTGCTTCACAAACTGCAGAGCTGATGGACAGAAGAGAGTGGTACCGATTAGATCCACAGCAGTGATTCACAGCCTAGGATTATAGTTTCTGCAATTTGCTTGAGTTTGTACAACCCGAATATCAGATAACGTCACGATTTACATTTTCAATGGAACACTGTCTCAAGAATCTATTGATTTGTGCTGCATCAGATTACTCAAGGGCTGGAGAAAGCCAAAAGGAGAATTTTACATTTTTCCTGCTGACATTTGAAAAACAGGATTATACAACTTCGCACCTAGCCCTGTGTAACCTTCGGCAATCAGCCTTGGAAAGTCACTTAAGAATTACAATTTTTAAGCTTTCCTTAAACAGTTAAGAACTCTCTTCAAATCACTTAAAGGAAAGAATTAGTCTGTTCCAACCACCTTAGCCACAAAGAAGATGCAGAGTGAGACAGGGAAAAAAGCCTGGAGATGACTGCAGTTCACCCTCCTTCTGCCTTAGACTGATCCAGAACACATTGGAGGTTTGTTCATTAGCATTCTTGGGCTTCTGGATAATTGAAGTTGAATGGATTACTCATCCCTCATGCTACTAGTACTGCCTGTCGTAGCACATACTCTGCGTCACATTGATGGGATGGTGGTCCTGTCACTGCACAGCCTTCCACTCCCCGGTCCATACTGCAGCATGCAGTACCCAGCCCCCCAGTAGTATTCAACATGATTAATGCTACAGAACCTGGACATTCAGTGCTTGATTTTTATTTTTATTTTCCTCAGTGCTTAGTTGTCTATACTTTCAAATTAAACTATTTCCAGAAGAGCAAACTGGGAGATTGAGCCATTAAAATCCATAATGTTAAGGCACCTACTCAAATGTGCCCGATTTTCAGAGGAACTGAGCCTCTGTGTTTGCCAAGAAACACAGTTCTGAAAAAGCAGAATCCATGGGCAACACAAGTGCTCTGTACCTCCTGAAAATCAGATCACTCTTAGTTATGTGCCTACTTTAGTCATCGGAGTTTGGCATCAGATCTAACGTGTGTGTGGAAATGAGTCGGGAGGGGAAGCTGAGTTTTTTTTTTTTTTATAACTTCTCAGCTGCTTAGCTTAGAAGTCACAAACTGCTCTTTGTAAGAGTGCAGCTGTGGCTAGTCCATCACACAGTATTTTATTTTAGGATAAGACAAGCACCGAGGCAACGTAGCTCCTATTGTTACTTGTCTGTCATCCTATGTTAGTAGAATTCAATGCATGCAGTGTTCGCCAAGGAGATGTGGCATTAGAGCTGCATATGTAGATAAAGGCTCCCCAGATGTGTTGTACTGAAAATGAAAAGTACAGAGCCCGGAGCAGGCAGCGGTTACTTTTTCTCCCCTTGGAATCTGTGTAACTTGATGAGGCAACATGGACACGACAGTCTCAAAGGAAGTAATAGCCTTTGCCACGACGGGTCACTCTCTGATGCAACGGGAGGAGACATCTTCAAAGTACTGAGCCAGGAGTTGTGCAATCTAAAATGTCAACTTGAAACATGTCCAAGCACTACTGAAGAAATAACAGTAGAGTTGAATGCCCAGGTGCTGGAGATGCTTTGGTATTTGGAGAGTGTGGTGGCTCAGCAAAATGGCTTTAGACGTGTCTGAGAAAACAATGGAAATTGCCAAAATTGAGCTATTGAGAGATTCGATTTGTAGTGAAGGAGAAGGAAATTACCTAATTGTTTCAGTGCACTAGGAGATGAATGTAATTCTTACTAGGAAGAACTCTTTTCTTGATGTAATAGTGTTGTTAAATCCTGAGTGTCTCTTCAAGAATGCGGGATGCCATGGGTCTGCCTGGGATCAATGATCTTTCCACCCTTTTCCTGAAGTTATTGTGGAGCATGTTTGCCTTCCTTTGCAAAGGAGAGTGGTGTGTGGGCTCTTGTAACAGTTAATCTCATCTCTTCTTTTGCTTCCCAGTTCACTTCTGCCGTGTACTCCTTTGCAAAGACAAAGTGTGGGGACCCTGAGTGAACAGTGATTCTGGGGTAAGGTGGGGTGGGAGAAAAGAACCTTTAACTGGCACAAATTTGAGGCTTTCCTAGGTTTCTCATTGTTTTGTTGTCCAGGCGTTTTCCTGGCTACAGAGGATTTGCCAGGGTAATGAAACTATCCCACGGGGAAAAAATGCTTCTGTGATATTTCTTTGCTTCTCTATACTAGATATTACAGCAAAGTCTCTCGCTAGAGTAACCATATCCAACTATTTCACCTCAGGAATTTGAGTCACCCTTCACTAGTTCTTTTGCAGAGTTCAATGATGCATAAGCAACATTGAATTGCTAAAGAGGAGGGTATGGAGACAAGTCACGGTAAGGTCAGCAAAAGCCAAGGGTTAAAGAAAAAGGCCAGAGCTAAGCTGGATAGGGTTGGCTCAGGCAGCAAGAGGAAAAGCCTCGGAAAGTGTGGAGTACAGCTCCAGATGCCACTGAAGGGGTGAAATGGTGACCCCTAATACTGCTGTCAACTGTGGTTGCCACTCCACACACTATCACCTTCTTGGTAGCAGCAGTAAGAGAAAGCCTGGCTTTCCTTGGCCTAGAAAAAAGGAAGAAAAGGGGAAAAGGGGCCATGGCCCACTCCCAACTGTCTTGCAGCCCGGAGAGTCACCGTTTTTGGAGAAGCTCTGTGTAGCCTAGTCTCTTATGTTCAACTGCTCCTTTTCCCCAGCAGATTTCAGAGTTAAAGAGAACTTGAGCAATCAGAAAACTGATTATTAAAGGAGATTGCTGGAGAGAGTAGATGATGGAGGAGGGAGACCACTGAGGTCAGTTCATGCTGTTCACAAATGAATGTGACATGGTCTGTGGTGCTGCACGGTGTGGCAGATTCAGAAGGAGGTCTCCCAACATTCTGCTGGTTCTCCAGCATGGGAACTTGGGTAATTAAATAAGCCAGACCAAAGTTAGGTCTCATCCTTGGCAAGTAGGTGCTCACCAACACAAATGGCCTGGGAAGAATGTGAGGGGAAAAGAGAGATAAATTTTACTAGTCCATAAATCTGACCTCCCTCTTATTTCTCTATGAGTTATGAAGGAATGCAGCTGCTTAGGAATCTGGTAACTAGCTAAATGACAAGGGGCTGTAATGGTTACGTGGAAGGAAGACATGAAAAGACATGAAGTGACATTTAATTCCTCAACTTTTCTTATCCCTTATTTTTATCCAAAATGATTCTGAGAGATTCAAAATTCTGGTATTGTTTTTTTTCCCAGGCACTTGACCTAGACTTTGCGAATAGGAGAATGAATTACAAAACGGAAATAATATATATGATTTTTAATGCCAAGTGATTGGCAACTTAAAGTTGCTAAGTATTTTGCATGAACTATATGTAAACTGATTATCTAAAATTTGTTTTCACAAACAATCCCTAGGAATACAAGAATAAATTCATAGTGATAATGACCTGTTTGCAGATAATTTCTTTAAATAGAAAAGCAAAATTGATTTAAAGAGAAAACAACCATCCTGTAGTGAATTATTTCCTTATACCTGTTTCTCAGATATTTCTTTTCCTCCCATGGATTTCTAAGCCTTCATGCATGAGTCACAGGTGATATGATGAAACAAGGGATCTACATGAAAAAAAAATCTTCCATCTTTTTTAAACAGCCATTTCATCGCTTCTTCTGTACTTGTAGCTTTACTCTGTACACCGAATCAGGATGGGGAAAAATATATATAGACTGTACACGTAATGATATCCTATACAGTTGTTTCTTTCTACCGAACATTCACTTTATCCATGCTGTTATTTTTGAAGCTGTTACTGAGTGAGAGATTTTTAAACTATTTTTCATCATCAGCATGTACAGCATTTTACGGATGTGTTTTGGAGAGATTGCTCTTTACACCAAGGTTTCTCATCAGTGGATATTTAAAAAAAAAAAACGTAATGTATGATTTTTATTGTTCGCCAAGGTATCTTTTTCTCCACAGAAGGCTGGTGGTAACTTGTTCTGCAGTTGTCTGTGTATATATCTTCTGACTGCATTTCTTTTGTAATGATGTGCTGTGTATGCCACACATGGGTCTGAAAATTCAACAATACAGTAAATTAGAGAAAGATGATGATTGATTTAAGAGACCTATTATTTCTACCACACTCTGCTACTGGCATACCAGGACTACAGTTTTGAGCAGGCGTCGCACTGCTATCAGTATCTTTTAGATAAGCTTTAAATAACCACTGGAAAAACACTCTGGACAGTTTTATGAAGATAATAACAGCAATTAAATCGTGACTCTTTAGGGAGAAACCCTCAGTGAACCACTGAAGAAAATAACTCAGCAAGGCCTCCTCAGTCGGGATAGAGATGCAAAGACACCCACTGGGTGGCTGGGATTGATGCAGCCCACGATGGGTGGCAGCTGGCTTTGCGCCCCGGCAGGTGGGCAGAATTTGTGCTTCATGTTGTCAGGGTCTGTGCTCCGTGTGGGCAGGTTCTGTGCCGCCTGCCTCCAGCAGGCCCCTGTGCTCCCGTCCTCCTCTGGCCCCATCTCGCTGACAGCTGATGGGGCAGCCCCACCACCGAGCATCTCCATCCCCCAGGCCAGGCCCCCATGTGGGGACAGCTGTTGAAGGCCTGCAGCGAGCCCAAAGATTGCGATTTATGGTGAGCGCCCTGGGTGGTGGCTTTGGAGATGGCCTGGCACGGCAGGACAGGGTGGCACTTGCTGGTATCCTGGTGCAAAGCTGCCAAGGAGGCAACACCTCCTTATCCTGCCCATGCAACCCCAGGGGCTTTCTTCTGGAAGGAGCTTGCTCCTAAAGTGCCTGCTGAACTGAGTGGTGAGGCTGTGGTGGAGCCCTGCCTCCGCCCAGGAAAGCGCCCGAGGGCTTACCTATCTCCAGTCACTTACTGGGTGCTGGTCCTCCAGGGGTGAGCCCTGCCATTGCCTGGGGCTGCCCACCTGGCAGCCTGATCCCCTGCTGCCTCTTGCAGCGAGACCCAAGTCCAGTCTTTGTTTCTGTGTGGGGACGTTCCCACCTGTGTCCTGCAGGCAGCAGCTGATGGCCTGCTGGTCAGGGCAGGCCCAGGGCAGGAGCAGCTTCCACCTCAGTGGTGATGTCCTGCCATTCTCCAGCAATTGAATGTTAGTGTAGGAATGCTGTCTAACCCAGACAGCAGCCTGCTGCAAGGGCTGCAGACCACTTTCTCCCAGCTGCCAACCCATAGCTCATGGTCTGCTGGAGCTTGCACAGAGAGCAAGTGATAGCAATAGGAGTGGATCCTTGATTTTTCATGCGCTGGACACAACAGCCCCATAAAAAGGTGAAATGCAATGACCCAGCTACAATCTTGTTTCTAGGCCTCATGTGAACACTGAGATGCAGAGCTGGGGAAGTGGTCTTGTGAACCAGAAGAGCTTTGGTAGGGAAGGCAGGGAGGATATTAGGGTGGAGTGGGAATATCCAAAAAGTGTGAATAGCTGTTCCTAGTGGGTACAATTACTTAAGTCCTTGCTTCATTTATATTCCTCCCATACCTAGCTGAGTGCTCACTAGCTTCATGGTGGCCTCCTAAATGTCCTGAGAGTTGTCACTTTGCTAGCTTCCTCCGGGAATAAATAAAATGGAGTGGTGAGCTTGAAGTTGTGGCTATCTGAGGACTGCTACTTTTGTGGGAAATAAGCTCAGCATTATGCATGTGGACAGTAAGCCACCAGTGAAGCCAAAGTGAGGAATAATGGTGCCTTTAGAGCTTTTTTCCAAATGCCTGCTATTAAAGTTTTACATCCTGAAAGGAGCTTATTGCTTTCAGGCAGGACTGTTTTACCACAAGCAAATTGGAAAGGGGAGGAAGAAAGAAGAGAGGAGGGGAGAGCAAGAAAGGACTCCTTTATTGTATAAAAACAATTGGGACTTAGTGGAAAGTGGAATTGGTTACTAATGATCTGTGGCTAAGAAAGTATTAAACAAATTCAGGCTCCAGCCTCTGTGATGATAATACTCAGTGGGTGAGAGTAAGGCAACATGAATGTCAGTGAAGAATGAAAGCTGTGGTCCTGCTGCAGCATGGTGCGACTGCTGCTCTGGCTTTACTGCTCAGCCTGGCTGCCTGATGCCCACTGCGATGCAGTCCTACACTAATAGCAGCATTCCTGGCTGCTCCTTTTGAACCAGCAAACAAATTTCTGTCTATCATCTGTCCATTCCCCTCAGTCCTTCTGAGTGTTCATTCGAAATGGGGTTGTAAGGAGCCTCCTCTGCAGCAGGGAAGAGTAAGTGTTACCACTGCTGGAACGACTGGATAAAATCCTATGGCCTGAGTTACACAGGAGATCAGGCTACGTGATTATTGTAATGATTCTTGCCAGCCTTAAAATCTGTGTCATTCTCTGCTTCAGCAGGGCTGACTTACAGCCTAGAGGTTGTAACGTAAGGTTGGCCTTTTTTGTGAAATACTGATGTTCAACTCTTCCTGCTGCCCACTGCCTGTGACGGTAATCTATGCTACTCAGAAGAATTCGTCTTATGCACTGCGTTCATACTAACTACTTTAGTTTTTATTTTGTTTTAAACATTTGTAATGCCAGGCACTTTTACCATGGCCACAACCTCCATGTGCAGAGAACAACTGGTTCATTGCACACTACATCTGTGGGACAGCTTCTTCCTTGCCCTCTATGTAGACCACTTGCCCTGTACAGCCCTTCCCAGAAGTGGATCCTGAGGGTGTCCCTGCCCTATCCTAGTGTCTGTGCACGACTTACCCCTGCAGCAGTGACAGTGCAGTGGGAAAAGCAATCTTTCTGGGGTCATTACATTCCCTGTCTGCAAATGTGTCAGACAGCAGTGAGGAAGGTGAAGGCAAAGGTGTTTCCTTTGCCACTTCTCCAGGGGCACATGGCCACCTCCATGCTGGACTGGGGCTCGGTGGTTCGTGTTACTCGGCCAGCCACTGCATCCTTGGGTAAGGGAAAAGCCCATGAGTGGGTTGCAGTATCACTTCACAGTTTGCACAGCGATGTGTTGCCAGATAGATGGGTTTTGTGTCGAAGCCTCAATCCAGTCATGAGAAGTGAAGAAATCTGGAGTAATTGCTGTCTTTCTGCCTATGTGTATGTCCATGGCTCTGCCCTGTGAGGTGCTGCTGTTGGCTGGGTATCATGAGCAAAAAGGGAAGGAACACAGGGGTTAGCTCCACTCAGAGCCTTTCATTTTCTTACTTTGCTAGAATATTTTCTAGTTTGATGACTTCAATCACAAGCTTCTTTGTTTATTTGCTCTGCTGCTAAACTGTGATTTCTTAAATCACTCCCTGTTGGTCCTTTTATAATTCTCAGCTTCCCTAATAACCTTAATTTTCTGTCCCAATTTTCTTCTTCAGTGTTAACACCTGCTATTTTCTTTTTCTTTGTAAACTGGAAACTCTTATGGTGCAACTCTATTTAGTAGAGTGGCTATGGTAAGCTGAAATATCTTAATCAAATCCTGTGCTCATATTGAGCTCAGGTACCAAGGAAATTTGAAAGAGGTGTGAAACTGTTTTCTATTCAAACAATGAAAAATAATTTGTCTTCACTACTATTATGTGGGAAATTCATCAGAAACAAATGGTGTGGTCATTTCAGTCAGACTGCAGCTTTTGATCTTGCTTGTATACCTGAATTGTTAGAGAAGGAAAAGAGGAATCCATATACATACAATTTTTTTTTTTGTGTTGAAGAATGCATGTATACGAGCCACTACGCACTGAAGTGTTTTTCACTCATCAGGAAAGCACTATTGTTGGGAAATTATCTTCGTGCTCTCTCAGATATATGAGGTCTAGTTGTGCTACTTTGCATCATCACACCAGAAGAACTACAAAAGAAAAATCCATTTTCCTCTAATAGACCTGATGTGTATTGTTTTGCAGATATAACCAGCCTATGCTTATGTACCTCGCTCAGTTTGTGCCTGGAATTGTCACCTAGACATGATCTCATTTGCTTCCTTGTAAATGTAGTGAAAACTGCCTGGCAGTCATAGGTATTGCCCAGTTTGCAGCGAGGGTGAAAGTCTCCAACAGAATGAAAGCAGAAGGCACTCTTCAAACAGGCTCCTTGGAAATGGCTACCTTAAGCAATAGGGTGCAAAATTGGGTACAAGCACTCATATTACACATGCCTATTCCTCATGTTCACAGTTGAAGTTCCCTTCACAAATTAAGTTCCCTATCAGGAACTGATCCGTAAGACTGTGATCAACACATTCATGAGTTAGGCTGAATGTGTATGATTAATTATTTGTACCAATAACTCCAAAAAGTCCAGTTCAAGGACTCTGGCCCTGAAGAGATAAATACAGGACAGCATGAAGTCTTGGTCCAGAAAACAGACAGTTTAGATATTGAACAAGAGCATGGATAGAGAAGAAGATTGCCTGTTGGCATAAATAGCTAAATTAAGTCAGACCAAGGACCTTTCAGCCCAGGATCCTCTCTCCTGCAGTAGTTGTGAGCACAAGTCTTGTAAGAACAGAGCAAGACTAATACTTGCCCTTAATGCTCTCATGGCCTTTATCTACTTTCAGCTCAAAGAACTTCCTAAGCTTTTTGAGCTCTGTTTAGTAATGTGTCTTGGAAGCTCTATTTAGACAAGTGGATGTGTCTTACAAGAGTTTGTCTGGCTTCCTCTTGAGCCCACATCATTTTCTTGTATGCACAACTTCCTTTGACAAGGAGCTGCACAGGCAGACCACCTTTGTGTGAGGGCTGTCTCTTTTTGTTTGCTTTAAATCTAGCTCCTGTAAGCTTCATTTGACAGTCTCTAGCTCTTGCAGTGGATAGACAGCAAACAGTCAGTCTCTATCCACTCGCTCCACAGCATTCATGAGTTTTCAGAACTCTATAAACCATTCCATAGTTTATTATTGTTGATCTTTGGCTGAGCTTTTTCCACCTCAAACGTATCATTTTTTGAGATAAGGGGACTCAAAAAGAAAAAAAAATTCAGTCTGTAGATCATCAGAGTCATATTTTTTTTTGCTTTTGAGTTTTGTTGTTGTTGTTTTGTTTTGTTTTTGACTGCTGCTGAGCACTGAGCTGAAGCTTCCACGGAGCTGTCTGTTGTAACCTTAAGCTCTCACTCCCAAGTGATAATTGTCCGCTCTGAGTCCATCATTTTATATGTAAAGCTGGCATTGTTCTTGGACACATGCATTGCTTTATACTTCCTGAAAATGAATTTCATCTGCCACTTCATCTCCTAGTCATTTAGACTTGTAAGGTCTTCTGTAGTCCTTCACAGTAGTACCTTGAATAATTTCATATTCTCAGCAAACTTTGATACTGCCCTAGTTAACCACCTTTCCAGCTCATTCAGGAATATGTTAAACATCACAGGTCTCAGAACAGACCCTAGCAAAATTTCACTGTGAAGGGTATTTGTTCTGTTGCAAGGACAGACCTATTTCATGTCTGTCAGGCAGTTACCTGTCCCTTCCAGGTCCTTCCCTCTTATCCCATGGTTGCTAAGTTTCTTTAGAAACCATTAATGAGAGACTTTGTCAAAAGCATTTTGAAAATCCAGCTGTACTTTGCTTGACTGGCTCACCCAACACACGCTTGTCAACTTCAAAAAACTTTAATGGATTTTACAAGGCAGAAATTTCCTTTACAGAATCAACATTGGCTCTTCCACATAGATTGCATTTAGACAGGCATCTTAGATAAAGTCTGTCCTTTGTTGTAGCTTTTACAAATTTGTGCACTAGAGATATCAGCTTGCAAGCCTGTAGCTCTCTGAATCCTTCCTGGCACTACATTTGCTAGCATTCAGTGTTAATGGTGCCCAAAAAGTTAAACGGGGAGGTCACATTAGTGATTCAGCTCTGACCTCCTTTGGTTTTCTGAGAGCTCTTGGCTAAATACTGCCTGGTCCAGAGAATTTGTTAGCACTTATGCTAACTTTACAATAGCCTCTCCACAGTTACTGACATTTCAGATGGACCCTCTGCAGCATTGCCTTCAAAAAAGGCTTCTAGCAAGGAAATCTCCTCGGTCTCTTCCGCAGTGAGCAGTGATGCATATATTCTTTCTGCTTTTCTGCAATAGCCTTGCCCTCTCTGAGTACTCAGCCTGGCTGTCAGTGGGCCCCACAGACTGCCTGGCAGGCTTTTTGCTCTGATGTGCTGCAAGAGGAATTTAGTACTACTTTTGATTGCTTCAGCCAACTGTTCATCAAACTCTTTTTTGGCCTGCCTAATTATATTTTTACATTTAATCTGCCAGAGTTTATGATCCTTTTTATTTTCTTCATTTGGATACAGCTTCTGCTTTTTGAATGATGCCTTCTCAATTCTAATAACCTCTTTTACTTCCCAAATCTTTAGCTCACTGCTCCACCACACCTGCTTCTTTTTATTGTTTTTCAAGCTTTTCCTAACAGACAGGATGCACCAAAGCCCCGCTTTCAGTAGGATGTGTTTCAGTAGTGTCTGTGCTGTCCATAAAGATTTCATTCTCTTAGCTACCTCTTTTAGCTTCTTTATTATCAAGTTGCCTCATTTTTGCTTACTTCCACTGTTCAAAGTTCAGCACAACTGTGGTGAATTTTTGACCTTTCCTGCTCCAGAGGGGATATTGGATCTAAGTACATTATGGTCACTGCTCTAGTGGTGCTTCTTTTGTGAGATTTTGAACCAGAACCTACATGTTCTTCAGTACCATGATGCAAAATATTTTATGGAGTGAACAGAATTTAGGGTAAAAAGGAGGCAGCTCAGGTACTTGGACTAGTATCAATGAGAGTGTTTTGAAGGCAATATGGTAGAGGTAGGTTTAAGAAGATATTTTGAAGAAGTAAACTGTTTTGGAATTTATCACAGACCAGGAAAGAGGGCAATGTGGAGATGGATTGACAAAGGCTAGTATTACTGGAGGAGTGGAGCTGGGGTCAGCTAGAGATGATGCCACAAAGTGACTGCAGGCGGTATCAAAAGCAAGCAGAAGAGAAAATGATGGATTGGGAAGATAAATCTGTTAACAATGCATAGAATGGATTTGAAGGATAATCATGAAATATTACTGGTTGCAGGGTGTCGCATGAGGAGATAATATGGCCTTTCTCCATATTAATTCCTTTATGCAAACAAAATTTCCTCTGTGCAAAATGGGCCAGCATCCTGAATGCATTTGAACAACTGGGCCCCTTTCTGAACAAGTTAATATATTAAAATCTGATTCAAACTTTGTAAAATGTTAGCCTGAATAATGCATGATAGAAATTAAAGATTAGAAGTTGTGAGTAGGACTGATGGCCTTGAAAATATGCTATATTGATGCAATGCTATGAGATTATGTATGCCATAGTGCTTAGAAGATCATCCAGTAAGAGGAAAATTAGCAGGAAAACCTCAGGTCAAAAATGGTAACAGAAGGCTAATCCTTCAATTAATTCAATCACTGCAGATGAACCGTCTTTATGCAAGGGGAGCAGGTAATTTTGCATTACTGTTTTGCACATGTGAGTTTTATTCACTGAGGAAAAGTAATCATCAGTCTAGGCAGTGATTTTCTCCTTGCCCCCCAAGCCCCTAGCTTAGAAATGAATGTGTGCAGAATGGATGTGTGTGGTAGGAGCTATACTCTTTTCCGCTGATTTATTTGGTCCCATACGCGCTGAATACATCAGGTATTTGTTTAAGCGTGCCTTTCTGGTAACTGTGGACTGGTGGAGTATTGAACTTGGTATAATACGAATCTCTCAATAAATAAAAAATCTCCCACTAAATCTCCCTTTATAAAGGCTGAGAAGAGAGATCTGTAGCATTCCACCTGTGTATGAATCGATTTCAATCAGCCTTTAGGAGGTTTCAGCCTGTGTTAGCTGTGGGATAGCACAGGGAAGCACTGAAACTTCCATCACCTCCCATATTGACAGATTTTTTATGAAACATGGAATATTTAGATTGAGGAGATTCATCCCACTACTGCCGACACCCAGCCCCGTCATGTTCACTTCAAACCTATTGTCCATGGGCACACCAGCTTTCCCATCACGTGTAACAGGGCACAAACTTCTCTGAATAAGCCTTTTCTGGTAGCTAATTAGATCTTTAAAGAAAAAAAAAAGAAAGAAAAAAAAAGAAAAAAAAAAGAGATCTTCTGATTGCTTTTTTAATTTTTTTTTTTTTTTTTAGAGCAATTTCTGTGTTTAGGAAAATTGGCCAACTTTCTCATTTCAGAATCCTCTGATTCTGATACGGGCAAGGTGAGAGGTTAGAGGCCTCATTGTTAATGAGAGAGGCAGACTGATTTTTACACTAATTGAAGCATTTACATTTTTCAGCAGAACTAAAATGCAAAACTAACACATTCCTTGGAGATTTATAACCCCACGATGGATTCTCCTATCCTCTCTCCCTTAATTATCCCAAATTATCTGAACTCTCATGAAGAAGAAAGAAATTAATATTAATATTCCATTTAGAATATACTCTAAAATGCAGTAGAAAATGGAGGCAATAATAATGATAAAGAGGGTAGCTGAGATGATTTGGAATATATAATCTTTCTTCTCTTCATTGCAGTTTCCTTATACTAGAATATGCCAGCAAAAGTCTGTCTTGCATTCATTTAGCAGAGCAANTGGTTTTGTGCGTTGATCAGAAAAAAAAAATAAGGGTAAAGGATATTGGATAACTTGTTCTGAAGAGCGTTTGCACATGGGGTAAATAGACAGATAAGGCTCGTTACTGGAGAGTAGATGAAAATAGCAAGAAGAAAAGAAGAGAAATAAACTGGACATGAAATGCAGCAGAAATCAGAGTTTATTTTGAAAGAAAGGAGGGAAATACAGTTATCTGAGGAGCAAACGGTTGGGTCAAATTAATCGGAAGCTGCAAATGTTGAATCCATATATATGGGCTGCAGGGCAGGGGAGAGGATCTGCATGCATGAAAGAAGCAGATGGAGATGTGCAACAAGAAAAGGTAGGAGGGGAAAAGGGAGAATGTGTCTTCATTTGGATAGTGAGACCAAAGTACATGGAAAATCTCCAGTTAGTCACTGATTAACTACTGATCATGAGTTAAAGCTTTGCAATTGGCCTTTACTACTCGGAGGTATCTCTTGGGGGTAGCTCCCAGCTGCTGCCCTAAATTCCTTGCTACCAATTTTAGGGCATTGGCTTTGGGCTCTCAGTGCCCTGGAAGCTGGTAGTTACGAGGCATGAGTGAAGGTGAGGCTTAGTTTTGTTTTAGAAGTGCCCCAAGATGCAAAATATCCTTGATAACATTCCTCAGTGTTGAGTTACCATTCACACTGAATGCAAGTATAAGCCTAGGTTCGGTTTTAAAATTGAAGGCAAATAATAAATCTGGTCTCCATAACCGCTTCATCTTATTTTGTGTGCCTTTGTTCAGTGTTTGCATTAACAGACACTCACTGAGTGGAGCCAGAGACTTCCAAAGGACCCGTCACCTGTGAGCACCTTGATTTACATCTGCCTGGATGTTACAATGTCAGCTTTATTTAGAACCATATATTATCCCATGAAAGTGATGTTTGATTTCTCATACAATACTTTGTGGTAAAAATGAAACTTTTTAAAGTCAGAGAAGATACAAACTAGCCCCCCTACTCTCTTATTTTTGTAACCCCTTTCTTTTTCACTGTCTTAAGACAACTTTGGCAGGTTGCTGCAAGGGTGGGTGACATCAACCAAAGTGAAGCCTATCTGCAAAAGTGTTGCATATGGCATCACATATTGGGCTTGAGGATTGATTGTGGGAAGAAAAGCCTGTTGTATTAAAAAAAAAAAATCAACAGAGTATGATATTAAAAATGGAGAACAGACTTGAGATCAGCTGTGAACTAAAAAAAGCATTTTGCTGTGGCTTGAAAATAGCCTTTACTGTTTTTGTAACACTTTGCCTGTTCTGTTTTGTTTGCTCAGCTTTCAGAAGCTGAAGAAATGTTTGTGAGAAATGTTGAGAAATAGAGCTAAGCTTGGGTCTGACATATATAGGAGTTGTGCATGGTCAGCATCCAATATAGTATGACTGGAACAGGGAACCAGGCATATGTACTGTTGGGGGTGGCCTGACCTCAGCACTCTCTCAAAGTAGGAGCGCACAGAAAGCAGAAGGAGGACGCCGTGCACTTGCAGGGCACAGGCACTGCAGCATCACGTGTAGCGATGCCACCCGTGCAGCGGAGCCAGCTTCTGCACTGCGTGGGGCCGAGGGTCCACAGCACAAGTGCAGGACTGCACCCGAGGAAGCGCTGCGCGGGACTGACTTGCTGGCACAACCACCTCGTGGCGACTGTGCGTTGTTGTATGCTGGTACCATTGTAGTGTAGCTAGCGGATGTGGTGAGCTGGGTGCTTTGGTTTGATGTTTAGTTTGGAGCGTCTGTGAAAGGAGCTTGTGCTTCTCAGCCTTCTTCAACAAAATTTAGGAAGGAACACTAGGTCCTAGTGCAGTGTTCCGGTGTTACTTTCAAACTAATGACTTTCGGTCTCAGTTGAAGCAATTTTTTGTTCCTGCTGCCTCAGTTTTATAGAAAAGTAAGAATGAAAACCAAACCAAACCAAAAACCACTGCTAAGGATGTCAGTAATAACTACAACATTTTGGGGTGTGTGTATGTGTTTTGAATAGTTAATAGGGAATATGTGACCTTTAAACATAATGGAATGGGGAAAGTTGATTTTATTTCATTTAGCCTGATGCAACATTTTCAACGTTAGGCATTGCAAGAACATTTGCAATCCACCATTGAGAAACAGTAATATCATAGATAAAGCACCAGACTGGCATTTTATTCTAGGCATAGTCATAGACGTTCTACATTAATTTGGCTAAGAAAATTAAACTGACCCTTTTGCCAGGGCTTTCTTATCTGTGAAATGAGAATGATAATCCCACAATACCAGTCTGTGACAAATACATGAGTATTAATCGTATTTACAAAACAGTTTCAGATTAAATCTTTCTCTTGTCCGGTTATTTCAGAAAACAGCTATCAAGAAAACCTGACTAAAGCAAACGAAAGCTGTTATAGTAGACATCTAAAATGAATTGGCTGGCACATGCCAGACTGTTGAATGTCCCAGGATGAGAAATTAAAATAATTTGTTTAAATTCTTGAATAACTGATTGCTAAAATTATTGTATGACCGAAGACACCTCTTACTGACTTCACAATCACTGAAAATGTCTGCAGCAGTCATAAAAATGATGCATCTTAGATTCCCCATTAATTTTGTTGATTAAATAACAGATACGAGGCTGAAATGAGACAATTTTATTATTAAAACTATGATTTGATTTCCAGATGCCCTTTTGATTTGTTCTGCAGCAAACATTTAATGGATTGCTTTCTTGTTCGTCATTTAATGAGCAGCAAACTGTTCTGCAAACTCTCACAAAAGAAAATAACACAAGATATATTTATTTGTAAATATACAATATTACATAATTTATTATATATTATATGCATCATATATATTATATATCATACGTATGCATATATATGTAATATTTTATTACATATTATATAATGGTATTATTATTCTATTATTATAATGTATATATGATATATAATATATGATATATAACATAATATATCATATTATAATATATCATATCATATTTGATATATAATATATATTATATAACATTATTATATGATTATTTACAAATAAAACAGCACATGCTATATACTGGACAAAATAAATGTAAGGTAACTTTGCATTTCTTTTATTGCATGTCTTTTATTACATGTCTTCTTCCGTAGTCCTCTGTGTAAAAAAAAAAGTAATCTATATTTTTTCATATGAATTTAGATAAGACAGTGAATTCCAGAAGCTGCCTGGTGCCTTTTCTTAATTCAGAAACATAAAAAAAAAAAAGTTCCTTTTTCATTCGTGCTTTCATTCCCTTACAGCTCTCTCCTGTGCATCACATATAGAGTCTGCAGTGGTGCTTATTTACAAGAAAAGTGCTGCATATGTGTGCATGATGGTCTGATTGTGAAAGACTTGCCTGCTATCCCCTTTCTGGAGATCCCGAAGGCCACATTTGTCATATAGTCACTTTCCTATGAGTGTGTAATTAAATGTAAAGCACTTTGGGATGTTCAGCTGTATAAAGTATTGCTATTGAAATGCAAGTTGTTTTTCTGCAGACAAACAAAAAAGGAAAAAACAAACAGCAACAACAATAACAAAAAACAAATGAAAAGGTTTCTAGGGATAAAAATGTGAACACTGGTAGATAAATAAAACATTAGAAAGAAAGGAAAATACTTCCGGAAAACAAATCAATAAGATAAAAAAAAAAAAAAAAAAGCAAAAGATTTATTTGAGAAAGTTGACAGGCTTGCAGAAATTTCTAGCTTACAAGCTATTTACAGAGAGAAAATATGATGAATCAAGACACAATCATCAAAGTAAAAACCCTAGGTATTAAAATTTTAACTCTAAATTGTAGAAAGAGTCCAGATCTTTTCCTCTGTGACATAAATTTGCACAGGCAGTAGAAGTTTCCAATTACAGAGTTTCTTCTGTATTTTTCATCCTTGGAGATAATGTTTGTCCTTTTGTGAAATAACTGTAAGATTCTGTCCTCCCCAATTTATGTCTGGAATATACTGACACAATATATTAGGAACTGGAATTATTTATAAAAACGGGAAAAATTCAGGCTGAAAAAACTCGTTGATGGATAGTTCTATTTATTCACTGCAAAATGACTACTTGCCATGGTGAAATGGCAGGATTTAGCCTGAATTTTGGTTCAGCTATGGACTAGACCCCAGCTATGCAACCTTTTGGAGGAATGCCCTGACCACAAGGTTTTAGAAGTATAGGCGCGATCGTATATTTTTTTGTCTCCCTCAGTTCTGCTGGTTCACATCCACTACATCAGAGGAGGGAGCTGCATGGAGGTCTCCCCTTCCAGGGGAGTGCCCATTGCACTAAGCAGGCAGTTGAGGAACAAATAGCACCACATCCTACTCCTCCTTGCTGTTTCTGGAAACAGTACCTGTGTCTAAAGCCAGGGACACTTGTTCCATCCAGGTTGTTTTGGGACCTTACCACACCACCTCATCATAAACCTCGCTGGACGTTACCATTCCCTCAAGATCTTCTGAATGAACTGCTCACCTGATCATGCCCTGGCCCATCTCCATCAAACTTAGCCAGGTTAGCACAAAGGTATTATTTTAACTGCGAAGGCTGGAGGAGATAGGTGAGGGAGTGGTGGCAGAACAGCTTGGGTGGCAGGTGGGAGTGTCATACCCTTTGACTGGTGGCAATGATGGGGAACTGGGGGGCAGCCTTTGAAGCAGGCCACATGCACACATCATCTTCTGACTCCATCTGTGCTGAGCACCTCATGTTTTCATTGGAAGTGTCTGGAAAGTAAGTGAAACTCTAACCTGAACAGTTTTGGTTTGGATATTTTGGCAACAAATACAGTAAGACACCGTATATACTGTATACATATCTCCCAGATCACCTTATAACCAAAACAGTTAATTATCAATAAATATCCTCTGTAATCTCCTAGCTTTCAGCCTTCAGTGGCCACTTGTCATCAGACTTCATGCTCTGAAGGTCCTGGGTTGCTTTTACTTTGGTAGGTTTCTCATAGTGCACCATATTAACTCCTCTTATTATCTCCCAGTGAGTCCATGCTGAATTGAAGCTGACGGATTGGTGGCAGTTCTCTTTGCAAAATGTTCATGCTTCTCAGTTTTGGATTATTGTGTGTTGAAGCCCAAAGAATAACAGAACTGAGGACTGCCTTTCAATTTTCTACTTACTGTCTGCACTTTTATTTATTTCTGATTAAAAGTGTAAAATACGTCAATTCACTTAGTGTTAGCACTACAGTTTCATGAAAACTAAATTTTCTCCCCGTTTTACAGAATACATAGCTATGTATGATTCCACAACAGAAGGACTTTGTAGCAGGGATTTGGACTACCCTTTAATGTTTTGCTTCAACTTGCTCAGTTTGGGCTAAAGAGAATCTCCTGTAATTTTATAGTTAGCTCCACGTGCACAGCCCTCAGGCATCCACAGCACTTTGAGTAATGCTGTGCACTCTCACTTTCTTACTGGGTATCTGAAATTGTTTTGGTTAGATCTGGCAACTTCCAAATGTTGGCTTTGTGTTTCTGCCTTGTTAGGAGAAATAATCCAGTGTATTTGATTTTCTGAAACACATAACTATAACCTCTTAAGAAAACCTGTCTTGCTGGTTGCTTTTTTATGCCCTAGAATGAAATGTAGTGGGAAGATGGCAAAAGGCCTCAGCTGAGTTGAAATTAAGGAGAAAGAAAGAAACACACTCGCACCGTTGAAATGTGGATCCTTAGAAGGTAGTTTTTATGGTAACTTTATTGTTCACATGTCTCTAATAACCTTCTCATTTAATCTTATTGTGAATAAGGCGAGATGATGTACTGCCGTGAATGTTAGCACATGGTCTAAGCAGCAGCTCCCATTATTACTTCCATTATCACAATGGATCTTCATTGGCCTCAATTGCTAACATTCTTATAGGAACGATAAGACTAAAATGGCTCTACCTGTCATTCACTGATGTGTGAATTGACAATCAAATGATTGATCAATTTTTCTGCACTTCAATAGCTTCTTTCAAGCCACATATCCTGAGTTACTGTATAAAATGCTACAGTTCTAGATAAGTTTTCTAAGGGATGGGTAAAGCAAATTAGGCAATTAGCCCTAATCTTAGATTTAAAAATTGAAAATCCGTCAGCATCTCTGTCTTGCAAAGAAAATATATTTCCAGATCTGAAAGGAAAAAGTATCTGTACAAAAGAAAACTAGTCCTGACAGCCTGTCTGTGAATGGCTTTCATGAATTTCTAATATATTCTTCTTTTGTTCATTTTTTCAAAAAACTTTGGACCCTAGAAGCTTTTAAGAAGGAGGAGTTTTGAAAGTGGAGCGATAGAAAGTGCTAAATATTTTATTAGTGATTTATGAAAACATGCTTTTACTTTATCCCTTTAATAGGAAAAAATCATGACAGTTAGCAAAATGATGAGGATTAATGTATGAAAATGCATTGCATGGCAGCTTCTGAGTAATGGATTTATAAACAGTTCCCCTTTTTTGAAATTTTGTGTCAAAATGGATTAAAAGAAGACTAGTAAATTATCAAAGTCAGATCAAGCAGAGTACACAGACCATGAGTTTTCCTCTGCTAAACCGTGAGGTCATTTGGTCTTCATCTAGTTACCTCTGTATCCTACCTCTAGGAATATCATGTTGATTTGTTCACTTGCTTAGTTTAAAGCAAAGACTAATGGAAGTGAACCTCTGGACAGTGTAATTGAGGGAAAATGTTCTTGACTTAAGTTAAGCTTCATCCAAAATCTATTTTTTCAGTCTCTATTTAGTCCTTTTCACAGTTGTTGGTGAACCTGTGCCCTTCCTGGTGTACAGGTAATGATTCACTTTTAAACAGTAATATGACCAGATTTGGAAGTTCTACACAATCAGGCAAAACTGAGAAACAATAAAGAGGTACAAAAGGGAAAAAAAAATCCAGAGGTAAAGGACAAATGTGAGACATCAAAATAGAAAAGTTGAGGCAGACAAAGGCTGGGTAACCATTTTGACAAGCTCACTGGAAGCCACTGTGCTTTAAGCTGTGAGGGCTTCATCCAAGTTTCATTGGTGGCAGTAGAAAGGCTTCAACGGGCTCTGCTGCAAACCTAATTCAGCCAATTTTTTGAATGATTTCTTTATTTTTGTGATACCAGTCTTGTTGCTGAGCAGGGATGAGGAAGAAGGGGATGAGAGGGGGCCAAAGGAAAGTTGACCACACAAATGTAATGTTGGAGGCATTAGACCTAGTATGCATGGGGCTGTTCAGCCTCCACAAAGGACCAAACTTATTCCCATGGAAACCAATGTTTGAAGATGAATAAGTAGCCTGGCTCTCAGCAGCTCCCTTTCCTTTTTCTCTTTTCTTCTCTCTTGGGATGTTTTGTTGTTGTTTTTGGTAAAGGGAAAGAAAGAGGCTCTTCACCTCTAAGCAGCTTGAGAAAAGACTGGCAACATTCATTCCACTAATAAGCTGGCAATTAATGCAAAGAGGAATGTCCTGGATTTCTCAAAGAGAAGTATTTTTCAACAGGAGCTAGTCAAGATGTTGGTGAGGTTTTGTTTCTCTTTTTGTTGTTGTTGTTGTTGTTTAAATGAGACTTTTTCTGGAAAAGGGGGCTGCTACACTGGTGTTGTAAGTCTGCCCTCACGTGTTGGATTTTAACTCTTCAGGAGAGAAAAATGTAAGTGAGCTTGGTGGAATCCACCAGATATATTATGGCATCACCCAGATATAGATCTTTAGATCTGCTCGTTTTTTTTCTTTTGAGTTTTAGGTGCTGATGGATGCGTAGCAATGGGCTACATACACAGGGAATATACAAAGGCGCACACCATCCATTTGATACAGCAGATATGGGCCATTATCATTCCTGCTCTAAGTAGATAATGAATTCAAAGGGAATGTTACAAAGGTGTTGCTGATAGTATCGGTGTTAGAATGTGTTGCAACTATTGACTGATATAAAAAAGAGACAGCCGAAGGTAGGCTGAAAAACAAGAATTAACAACTAACTTTCAGTAAGTAAGGAAAATAATCTCAGCCTTGGTAGTCTGAAAGAAATCCTTTGTATCTGGCTTCTTGTGAGGAGAGTTTCAGGCCCCAGTTCAGTTTCTGAGAATAGGAAATGTTGTAGGGAATAGTATCATATGGGGAATTTCCAGTATGAGTCAGCATGACACTTATGCTTAGGCAGGACATGAGTGGTTCTGCAGGCTCTGAAACTAATGAGGCCAGGTTTCCTGCAAGCTTGCATCTACAGCCCTATTGACTTTGGTGGCTCTGAAAGTGTCAGTGCCTGCTGAACTTTTGGTGCAGACAGCATCTGTAGAAGACTTTTTCCACATGGATCACATAAATGATGATCTCACGCTGCAGCCTTTCCCTTAGCAGCGAATAATTTTTTTGTTGTTCTCCCTTTTCCCTCTCCAGACAACTGTTTTTACAAAACTTGTGGGAACATAATTGTCTTTGAGAGCTCTGTCCCTATATTCCACTTGGCTGAAATCAGTTAGTAGGCTCAAAACTATTAGGGAAACCAGCCAGCCAAAATGATTGCCTAAGCCTCATTTCCTTAGGAAACTAGGTTAAAAAGTTAATATTAGTAATAACTCCTGAATTGGAGCTACCATGGGGGAAGGCATGGTGGCACTGCATGCTGTGTGTGCCAAAGAGCAGTCTGATGTGTTGCTCCTATTGTGCTTTCGCTGTAAACTTTCTACTGGGTCCTGTCCGCAAACAGACCTTCCTCCAGCTGCTGTGTGGGTGAATGGTCATAGCAGCGTCCTGAGCAGGGGGGAGGCAGAGCCTCTTTGGTCCTTGGTTTTACCCTCTGAGCTTACCCACTGGTGGTTTTGGGATGTGGACCCCTGCTCACCAGAAAGAGGTGGAGACCACACATGGATTTAATCCAGAGCTGGACATTGCCTGGCCTTCTAAGCATTTCAGACCTGCACTCAAATCAACAGTTTGCGATGGGTTTCATATCCTATTACCAAGTACTTCATTTTCTTGGCAAAATATATATTTTTAATCTTTTATAAAACCTACACGTTCTTCTCCACCTGAGTGTATGAGTGTCAATTTGGCTTAACCTGTCTGGAAGCCATAAATTGTTTTTGAATTTACTTTTTAAAAGTTTTCTTTCTAGACAATGATTTATGGCTGTGCAATGTGAGAAACATTTTCTGCTGCAATGGGTGGAAACCTCAGTTTCCATTGCTGCTCAGGGCCTGCATATTTATCTGGTCTGGGTGGTTCATGGTATGTTTCCTGCCTTCCCTCCTTCCCCTTTCTTAGAATTCTGCTTAAGTAATTGCCTTTAGCTTTGCAAGAAACTGTAATGCTCATCTCTGTTTCTGACAAAAAAAAGGAAAGAAAGCATGAAAACATTTCACAGCAGACTCTTCCTTCTTCATCACATATGGTCAGCGATAGTCACCTCACTGAGATTTGTTCAACTCCCAGTGTGTTTGAAGTAGTTCCTGATGTACTAAGAGAGGCATATAGCCAAAGCTCCTTGTGCTGAAATTTTTACTGTCTGAATATGAAGCGGGGCAATGGCATTGTAAGTGCTTTCCAACATGAGCTTATCTTTAGTATTTTGTTTTATCCTGAGGCATTGACCTTTCTATTACCAGACTCTCTGAAAGGAAGGAGTACAACCATGTCTTGTCTGTATCATCTTGTTTATGGTTTATATGTGGCTCCAAGTTCTGCCAGAAACTTAGTGTCATTTTACTGCCTGGTTTTACATTCTGTCTGTGATGTACTAATTATTGGGGTGTGACAGAGCACTTATTTCCTATCATAAACCAGGGGCTGTTATGCAGGAATGAAATTTTGTTTGAATCATGAAAAGATGTAACAATACGAAATATTCTCTGAGGACCATATTCTGATCTAGTTGACACCGATGAGAATGTTACTTTTGTCTTCACAGTGAGAACCACATAATGAAAGACAATGGAATTACAATGTCTGCTTTTATTATTTTTTAAAGAAACATTTCCCCACAGTACTGTGAGCACTGGAAAATGAGGCTGTTACATACCTCAGCTGAGTACCTGATGCAGCACTAGCATAGGATATGCAGTACGTTAGAGAGCCAAAGTCTTTGTGGATGTAAATCAGCATATTTCCTTTCACATCAGAGGCAGTGTATGGTTTTATATTGTGGGGAAATCTTGCTCTCAGCTTCAAGCTGCCATTTCCTTCCCCTTTCAAAGCGGAAAAAAGCAAAAAGGCTGCACTTTCAATCCATTCTTAGTGAGGGGAGAATGGGAGGAAAGAAATAAAATGATTTGGAGATTGTGTAGTAGTTTCTTACTTCACTACTAGTAGCACACAGTTAATGCACATGACTTAATGGGAATACACTTGCACTCAGCTGCACTTGCCTACGGCAGAAGAGATAATGAAATATTTCTGCTTATACCATCACAAGCCCTCACTTGAACAACAGAAGCACAAGTACAGACCAGATTCAAACCAAGAGCAAGGGCAAACTGAGTGCAGCCTTCAGCCCGGCCAGGGCTCCTCAACACAACTCTTGGAGACATGAGGTGTTGTCATACATTTATGCATCGTGTTAGAGCCTCACACTGCTGTCAGTATCAGTGTTTTGCTTATTCACAGGCTGATGGCTATTTCTTCCTCCTCCATGGAAGAAGGGGTGATAAAATTTAAGGACAAGAAAGAAAGCTGGTCTATTTAGCCAGACTCCAGTAGACTAGACAGCCCACAGTGTTCTGAACGCATGTGATGTTATGTTACAGGCATTTCTGGTTGTAAGAGTAGAACTCAACCTTGAGCTCATTTACATGATTAAAAAGAAGCCATAATGTCCCACCATGCTTTTATAGCACTGGCGTGCAAATTTGGATTTACAGTTCCAACTAAGCTCCTTTTCTTACTGATGTTCTCCCTCACTACCCGCATTCTGAAAAAAAAAAAGGTGTTTGCATCTTTCACTTCAATCCTAATTGTCTCTTTCTGATTTTCTACAGACTGAGCCTTGAACAGTTTGTAAGAAACTAGATGGTTCTTTAGTTCTACATATCCCGTAACTCACTGCCTTCTTGCACCTGTCAAATACCACATTTCCTCCCTCTGGGAGTATGCCCCCATTCGGGTAATCCTCCTTCCTCTGTAACTAGAGAAAGAGATAAAGTTACAGGTGTCAGTTAAGCCATGACTACTTCTTTGATCTTTCCCAGTTATTTTTTATTGGAATGCTTCTTCCTAAGTGTTTTTCCTGTGTAACTTTACTTCCAAATAGAGCACCATTTGTTTTGCTTTCAGTAAGCATGGAGCCCCAGTTCTGATTGTGCACCAGTGAAAGATGGAAGCGATTCCCCTGATCTCAGCAGATCATGCTAGGCTGAACCTCATCTACACAAAGGGTGTTGGACTCCTTGTTGTCTTGTTGAGAAATTAGATCCCTGTTTGTGAAGAAAAACCTTCAATGTCTGCTTCCTATCCACCCCTTATTTGAGAAAGCACTCAAGTACTTTCCTGAATCAGGAAGGCAGAAAACATTCACTTACTAACAGGACAATGTCATGATAATAAATCAGGTATATTAAGGGGAAAAAAATCCTTATTTATTTTCTGTGGAATTGAAATATCTTTTGTCAGGACTGGATATCTTTCTAACTGATGTCCTGTAGCTGAAACAGAAGATAAGAGCATGAAGCACATAGTATTGGGAGGCCATTTCCTACTGCTGTTCAAGAGGTTGGACATAGTCTCTGCTAGTTCTCCCTGCATCACTGAAAAGCAAACAGCTGGGCTCATCTCTGTGCTTTCCGGCCTGGATATCCAGACACTTTGAGAGTAATAAAATCTAGAAAGCATAGTTTTTAAACTAATGCTATTAGTCAAGGCGGGCATTTTGCATAGCTTGAATTGGGCGTCTAACTAACCACTTTCATTTTTGATTTTGATCTTTTTTTCCCCTGGTTCTTTCATCCCTGCAAAGGGATGGTGCTGTGTGTGTAAAATGGCAGGAGACTGCCTGTGTTTCTGGCAGATAAATCATTACCTGTGAGGTTTTCAAAAACCCTGGGAACATTTTTACATACACACTTTTGTTTTTTCTTGGTAATGTTTTCCTTTTTTTTTTTTTTTCTTCATGGCCAAGCTTTCACTTTGGGGCAGAATATTCTTCAGGCTTTCTTTTGGTGTAGTTAGTGACGCCATTTACTCCTTGCCCTGCTGAAAACACCCCTGGACAATACCACAGACCTGCACAAGTCCCCTGGGCTCTGTCTCCTCTTCTCCCCTTCGCCCCCGCTCCCCAGCCTGTTTCCTTCCATCAGGGCTAAGGGGAGCAAACACACGCCTGCGCCCTCAGCACTACCTCGCAATGACACCTGCTGGTGGCATCACCCTGGGACTGGCACAGCTCCTCTGGCACTCGGCAGTGTCCTTGCTATGCCTACAGAAGGCTCCAAATATATATATATATATATATAAATGTATTTATGTATGTATATATATTTAACCCTCTGTGAAATGAATTGCTATCTCCTTTCAGCGTGATGTGACAGAATTTAGGGAATCTCAAACTGATTTGTTCAGCTGCATTTCTTTATACTTTAAGAGCCCCATATCGAGTGAGGTGGCTGGGTGATGCAAGCCAGAGACTCTTGGTAGTGTATGTTTTCTCATCTCAGTCTATTGCACTATTGTCTTTAAAATTTTTTTTTGTAATATCTCTTTAGAAGTACGTGTTTTAAAAATGCGAGGAGGATCTGTGAGCTTTCTGCTTTGTTTATTCATTCCTCAACCCTCCAAACACTTGAGAATTCGAATTATTCAGCTAGGCTTAATGAGGCTGACTCAGAGTAAAGTTATGTGCATAAAAGCCAAGGATAGCGGCCTTGATGTGATACATTTCTAGGTGGTTACGGGATTTTTAATATTAATGTTTATTACTGAGCAGTTTAAAGGGGAACTTGGGCTGTACCTTTTCATCATTGCTCGCTGCTTCGTACCTTACTGCAAAGGAGCTCTTGGGGGGGCTCTGGCAGGTGGAACTTTGTTTGGTGGAGGGACTGTGACCTGCCGGTGCTGATGTGCACAGCTGCCAGCTCTGTGCAGGCTGGTGCTGCTAACCACCAAGCTCTTAGATCAATCCCCTTCCTTATGCCTCCGTTTTCCAGTCTACAGAATGGGGAAGACTGCTCTGAATGCTTAAAATGACAAGTGTGAAGAATCGCCATGGGCTGTACTGTGATCCCTCACACAAACCACAAAAAAAGGGTAAGAAAATTTGACCATTTTTTGCCCAATTTCACATCCTGGCTTGTTTAGGCTTTTCAGTCGTTCTTTTTTTCCTCTTCGGTTGCCTTTGACCCTCCTTCTTCTGGTCCTGAAGAGTAGGAGAGGGCCAATGTCCTTGTGCCCTTAGTGGTTCTGGGCCATGGGACTGCAGGAAGGACTGCAGGCCTTGTGCTGGAGGCCTGAGGAGGACCGGCTCTCCTGCAGCTCTGGAAGGGAAATGGAGTTGTTCAGATAGCCTAGAAAAGATGTGTGTGAGCATGGGAACTTTTCGGTGCCAGTCTGAACTAAACCTTCTGGGACTTCTCATAATTAATCTTACAAGCTTCTCTGGGGCTTTATCCTGACCTCATCCCTGCTCCCATTCACACATATAGTAAGAAAAAATCCCTTCTGAGTCATCCTTAAGAAGTGTTCAGAAAACACACCTTGTCTTCCCAGATGTGCTTTTTGCTGTGCTAAAGCAGCCACTGGACAAAGCCAGATGACATCCTAGCAGTGCTGCATGGAGAATTTTGCTTAACCCAGCTGGAGAATGAAATTCTCTTCTGGCTTGCAGCAAGGGTTCAAGGGTGCAACTCTCTTCATTTCAGAGGACGTGCACTTTTATACTGTTTAAGAAAGGTCTTAGCATCTCTGCTATGAGAGTAGAGGAAGAGGCACCTTTCATTTTTCTAGTGCTTTTTATTCTGATTTTGCCCAGACCTTCAGAGGCAATTTGCATATCTGTCTTCATAATTTTGAGCTGGTAAAAGATTTTGATCAGAAAATGCTGACTGCAGGGAAGGGAAACTTTTTGCAGAGATATCTTACTTTAATGATGTAAATATCATGTTATACTCAGATCACTCCCATAAAATTGAGTATTTGCCCTCCACAGCATGATTTTGGGTTTTACACTGTCTTGCAATATTCATGCTATAATTATAAAAAATGCATAAACATAGAATTGGTTTCGGAATATTTTCTTTCACAGTAAAGTTATGAGATTATTGACTTTTTATGCCTTTCCAGTGGAAGTACAATCTGAGAATTCTCCACTAGATAGAAATTCCAACTTTTAATTAGTTTTACTAAAATTATAATCCCCCATCCTACCACCCCCTTGCAGTCCAGGACTTCGGAAAGAAGTCCCACCTGTTTCTTAACAGCGTGTTGGGGAAGAATGGAAAGTAGAAGGACAGGAGAGGGAGGTGTGACTGCTGGTGATTTGAAACATAAGCAGGAACCTCCATTCCAGTTTTATCTATAACACTCCTTCTGGTGTGAGACAGCTGCTGCCTCTGAAGGCTTTTACATATCTCTTGAAATCCCAAGGATCCTTCCTTTTTTAACCTGTATTGTATCCCCATTGCCCTTGAGATCCTATATTACAGCTGCTTTCTTCAGAAGGATTTGATAAGAATATCTCTTTTGGACCATGTCAGTGTTACAGAATTGCTGTCAAGCATCAAGAGATTCTCTCTCTCTTCCCCTGGGGCTTTAAAGATGCTATTCTAAAATTAAAGTGTTTGGTATAGATAAGATACTTAGGGTTATAATGAGGTCAAGAGTTGCTGGCAGTTTCTATCTGGATATTTTTTAGAAGTTGATCTCTGTCTGTGTTATTTTCCTTTTCAGGCAGATAAATATAGACAGACCAGGTAGAGAAACAGTCAGGAACAGGAAGCTTTTGAAAAATATTTGGAAATTATTCTGATTGCATTGTTTAAGTCAAGTTGCACCATTTGATTGTGCTGGCATTCTCTGCAATGTAATGTGACATGGAATATGTGATGTAACAAGATATGCCCGCCAAAACCCAGTGTGCTTTGTTTTAGTCAGAATGTATTAATCCACTTACTGAATAATTGACCCAAAGAGATTCTGTCAAACAGTACTAAATTATTCACTGGATTTCCAAACCAGTAGAGAGTGTCCTTTAAATATTTAAGAATAATGTCAAATAATTTTCCACACCAAAAATATTCTTTTTTTGTGTGTGTGTATGTTTGTTTAAGTTCTCTGGCTCTTCTCTGTTGCTTAAGGAGGGAAGGATAATTAAATAAAAGCCAATATGCCCTTGAGAGGTGCCAGGTAAGTGGGAGGGCAGAGGCTCTCCTGCCTGTGAACACCCCCAGAGGGAGAAGCAAATGCTCATCCCGTGTTCGGCTGTCAGACCCGGCTGGATGCCGTATCATTTGCACCTTTTCACTGCCTCACCCCTGTGTTTTAAAGCAAAAGCCAAACTCTCCACATACATATACTTGTATTTTACATGTAGCATGTGCCTTGGCAGTAAGTTCCCCAAGACAGGGTGCAGCATTGCAGGCTGCACAGCCAAGGCTGTTAAGTGCCTTGCTATTCTCTACCCTCAGGCCTCACAGTGCCTCTCTAGGTGTGCATTATGAGATAACAACCTTGCCGGATCAATTTTGGTGTGGAAAATAGGTTTCCTTAAAAAAGGGACACCAGTATAGCAGCATTCAAGTTCTACCAATTACAGTGTCTGACACCTTTCCCCTTGAAGGTTGCATGCTGAACGAGTGCAGGGTATATTTCTGGCTTGTTTAAAAAGGATGAGGACAGGCATCTGATAGCTTACCTTAATTATTCCATTTCCTACTCCCTATATACATTTCCAAAATCTAATTATAGTGCTTGTGGCCCCTGCTATCAGCCAGTACCCAGAGATTAATGTAAAGCCATGGGAAGGACAGCTACCTCCCTTCACGCTTTACACAACATTGCAAATATATTCCAGCAGTCTTTTGATACTAATATTTTGATATATTCATCATTGTGTTAGCATCTGTAGTGAGCAATATTTACAGTTTATAAGCTCTTCCAAGACCAACAGTTCATATTACTCCTATTAAGTCCATTCAATTTTCCACCTGGAATACCACATTTGTCTAGTCAGGGTTTGACATCTATTTTCGGGGTGGGGGTGGGGGTGCTTTTAATAACAAGCTTTATTTAATTGTATGTTCTTCTTCTCCCAAAGAATACGCTAGGCAATCTGTTATGTATTGTCACACAACTAAGATGTACTTGGCTGCATTCTCATGTTTATTATCTTGGCCTTGATAAGGGGACATTTTTGTGTATATGCATCTGTGTGTGTTGAGGTGCAATTGTTTATCTGCTCTTCCACAGCTTTATTTGGATTGGAATTTGCTGCAATATCCTCACAAGTGCAGGAATGCTGTCCAGGGGTGGGCTCTGCGTGCAGGCAGTGGGCAGTGGGCAATCCTCCTCGACAGGTTTGTTATTCCACGCCACAAGTATTGTCACACCCGGTTCCTTTTTGTAGACAGCCAGAGCCCAAACATATTAAATATTCTCTATTTGGGAAAATAAATAAATACAGTAATGATTCCCTTGCATTTGCCTTCCTTTAACAGTGTTTAGAACTGGCTTTAGGAGGGAGCAAGCCTTATGACTCTGATCAGCCACAGTTTACTAGGAGGAAGCAGAGCCTCTTGTGAATGAAAATAGAACAAAAATATATAAGAAAGTCTTCTTCATCTTCTTCTTCTTCCTATTATTATTATTGTTACTTAAGGGGTGGGGGTGGGGAAATAATACCATCATTGAAAATAAACTTTGCAACTCCTTCAAAGACTAAAATTCAAGACTTATGTAGGTCTCCAAGCTTTTAGTGTCACAACCATCATGAAATTCAACGTTTTAGCATTTTGGAACAGCAACAACAAACCAAGACTTGCCCAAAGACTGCACTGGTTCATTGGTTTGCCTGATAATTGCCATCGCATGGGCTCCCCTGCCATAGTCCCTGCTCATTCCCAGAGTGAGACCTTGTGAGAGGCATCTTCTGCAATGAAATTCCATCCTTTTCTGACACTTTCTGTGGCTGGATATGCCAGAATTTTTGCCTGGTTACAGTGTGGGAAAAGCATGTCTAAGACCCCTTGTAGCAGTCACTGCATGCAGCAGAGGTGATGGATGGAGCTGGTTGGGAAATAAGTTGCTGTTTTGTGAGAAATTCTGAAGTTGCAGAAGAAGAGTTTCTGTTAAATGGAGAATAAACAAACAAACAAAGCTGTAGTAATTTCCAAAAAAAAAAAAAAAAAAAAAGGAAATTGGAGTCATATCAAAGGCTTTTGCGTAGCAGAATCAAAACCTTTGATTCTTATTCTAAATTCAGCCCTCTAAAAATTCTGTATAATAAATGTACCCATATAAAGGAATGAAAAGCCATAATATTGAAACAGAAAATCTACATCTTCTCTTTCAGAAATGACACGCTAGGGCACTCTGATCTTCCCTGAATGGTTAATTTCTTTGTGCTTTGGGTTGTACATCTTGTAACCTTTTTTCTTGCTTGCCTAATGACATCAGGTGGTTTGAGCCCAGGCTGCTCTTTCGGCATGCTATTTGTACCACACCTGTTGAACTGGGCAGCACAGAGCTACAGAAATGACTGTGCACTTTCAAGAGGAACTTTCCTGGGCAGTCTCAACCTCCATAAAGGATCAAGCAGGCAAGAGAGATGGGGTCGGCAGTGTCCAGGCTCTCCTCCAGCCCCAGCGTGAGGGAGAAAAGCAAGAGCAGGGCCAGCGAGGGTCAGTACATGGATCTCCTTACCGATCCCTTAGACGGGGTGTCACAGAGGGCCAGGAAGGAGACCTTTCTCCCCTCCAGCCCCTGTGGAGCCCCCTGGGGCTAACAGAGCCCTTGCGACTGCTGTGTTACGGGTCTTGAAAGTAGTTGGTCCGTAGTTGGACAGAGGGGTGGAGTGGTTTTCCCCAGTCACACAGAGCTAATGGGCATTAGAGTTGGGATTAAAGCCTCATCCTTCAATTGTCTGTAGCAGCAACACCCATGTTCTTCCTTTTACTGACTGTGAAGCAGTGTCTATGTTGTGGTGCTCTATAGGTAACATTAACTACACTGACAGACATGTACTGTGTAGCCTGCATAAAACATGTTAAACCAATGAAATGAATTTGGAGGCCAAATTTGGATGCTGAATTGTTGCTGGCTGGGTTACGGTCCTGCAAAGCAAGCTTTTCAGGAGAAAGGCTGACCGAAGCTTTGCAGAAAATCACCTTAAACCTCGAGTGTTGCAGCACTAGCAGGCAGGGCGGTGATGCGCTGGGATGTGCTCTGTGTGTGCTGGTGGGCTAACACGAGCATGAAGCAAACATCTTTTGAATGACTTGATGCCAGAGGGGGCATGTACAGCATCCCGAGACAGCCTCGGTGAGACATCTGACTGATTAGATACTGAGGTCAGGCGCTGACATACCAAGGTCATGCCACATCCTGTTTTCCTCGTGCAGCTGGGCTCTGATAACGTAGCAGTTGGTAGGACCACCCATCAGATAAGGTGGCAATTTTCGACAGTCTCAAATTATTGTTGCAGCAAGGGAGGTCCAGATAAGATCAGGCAGGCTCTGGAATGATTTAGCTGTTCCTGATTCTTTTTTCTTTTCTTCTTTCTGAGGACACAGCCTGTCTTTTGAATACAAACACAGGGAGCACTCGTGGAATCCCATACCATCCTCACGACGAAATGCGAGGATTGATTTATGGGCTGGATCACTGAGAAACAGTAATTCTTCGCTCTTTATGATGTTTTGTCAGAAGGTGCAGTACCCTCCAGTCAAAGCAGCGTGATTTCAGCTGGGTTTTCACAAAAGGGGCTGGAGAAGTGTGTGTGTGTGTGTGTGTGAATACGGCAGCTCCCGTAACACAGCAGTTAATAAGACACGAGAGCATTAATCATGTGACAGGTATTGAGTCTAACAGGGCAAGGCAGCAGGTTTTAAAACCAGCCAGTTAAGTTACTGCCTGGTAGAAAAAGGCTGACTGCGTGCCCCAGGTTTTATGCCACTATCTGCAATTAAAGTTATTTTTTATCCTTTTTTTTTTTTTTAAAGTTTTTAAACGTCTTTTGGTGCCTGTAAGAGAACAAGCAC